>PVJS01029928.1:0-24443 GCA_004027185.1 Glis glis
CTCTATTTTTTTTTATACTTTATTTTGAAACCGGGTCTCACAAAGTTGCGGAGGGCCTCACTAGGTAGAGAGAGATTGAGAAACAGGGAGAGAGAGAGAGAGAGCTGAGGCTGGCCGCGAACCCGGATCCTCCGGTCTCCGCCTCCCAAAGTACTGGGATTACAAGTGTGCGCCACCATGCCCGGCTCTATTTTATTTTTTTATTTGGAAACAGGGTCTCACTAAGTTACTCAGAGCCTCACTTAAGTTGCTGAGGCTGAGCCGGGTGTGGCGGCGCACACTTGTAATCCCAGTACTTTGGGAGGCGGAGACCGGAGGATCCCAGTTTGCAGCCAGCCTCAGCGCTCTCTCTCTCCCTCTCTCTCTCTCTCTCTCTCTACTTAGTGAGGCTCTCTGCAATCTTGTGAGACCCGTTTTCAAAATAAAGTATAAAAAATAGGGCCAGGGGTGTAGTGCGGAAGTAGAACGCCCCTGGGTTCAATCCCCGGTACTGCAAAAAAAAAAAGTTGCTGGCATTGAACCTGTGATCTGCCTGTGTCAGCCTCCCAAGTACTGGAATTACAGGTGTGTGCCACCATGCATCTATTTCTTAAATTTAAGATTGAATCAATGAAAGTGATGTTTTCCTTGATTGTTGGAGGTTTAATTTATGCTAAATGTTTTTAGGATTAAAAACAGATGTTTTAGCTGTGTTTGGTGGCCCATACCTGTAATCCTAGTACTTGGGAGGCTGAAACAGGAAGATTGCAGGTTCTAGAACACCCTCAGCAAATAGTGAGACCCTATTTCAAAATAAAAATAGAATAGGACTGAGGATGTAGCTCGGAGGCAAAATGCCTCTGGGTTCAATCCCCAGTACCCCCCCCCCACACACACACACCAGATGTTTTAGTAGAAAATTTGGCAGAAAAGGTGTAGTTTATCAACTGAACAATATGGAAACTTAAACAATAGAGAAGGTTAATAAAGGAAGAGTAGGCAGTAAGGTGAGAGTTGGTTATTTGGTTATTTATGGAAGAATCTTAAAAGAAGAAGGATTTCTAATTCACCCTTTCTTTTCGTAAAAGGCCACCGCCGAAGCCAACAATTTAGCAGCTGCAGCCTCTGCCAAGGACATTTATTATAACAGCATGGAAGAGGTATGTGGGGAGTCTGCCTTTTTCTGAAATATCTATACCCTGAGCATTGTTGCTCACTTCAAATGCCCAAACTTATCCAGGCATAGTGGTATACGCCTATAGTCCCGTACTTGGGAGGCTGAAATGAGAGGATCCCAAGTTCAAGGCCAGCCTGGGCAACTTAGACCCTGTTTCAAAATAATAAAAAGGGCTCGGGGTGTAGCTCAGTGGTAGAATGTCCTGGGTTCAAGCCCCAGTACCAAAAATAAAAACCCCAAACTTGACCCTATTTCATGTACATTAAGATGATGAGGCAGGAACCCTGTTTTTGGGTCTTCCTGGTAATTGGGGCTTTCCAGTTATTACCGTTTCTACCCTCGGCTTTCTTTTTTTTTTGCGGTACCGTGGATTGAACCCAGGGGCGTTCTACCTCCGCGCTACACCCCTGGCCCTATTTTTTATACTTTATTTTGAAACCGGGTCTCACGAAGTTGCGGAGGGCCTCACTAAGGAGAGAGAGAGAGAGAGAGAGAGAGAGAGAGAGAGAGAGCAAGCGCTGAGGCTGGCCGCGAACCCAGATCCTCTGGTCTCCGCCTCCCAAAGTACTGGGATTACAAGCGTGCGCCACCACGCCCGGCTCCCTCCGCTTTCTTATAGTGTCACTGCTCTTTCTGATTACTCTGGTTATTTAAGTGTGCTTGTCAGAGGAAGAAAGCCCAGACTTTACTGGCCTTGGTCATCTTTCGTTTTTTTTCCAGTACTGGGGATTGAACCTAGGGGCATTCTACCTCTGAGCTACAACCCCACCATATTTTATTTTATTATTTTGAAGCAGAGTCTCACCGAGTTGTGAAGGGCCTCACAAAATTGCTGAGGCTGTCCTCGAACCTGTGATTCTCCAATGTCAGCCTCCCAAATACTGGGATTACAAGTGTGAGCCACCATGCCCAGCTTAAAGTTAACTTCTTTTTATTTTTAATTTTTAATTAATTAATTAATTAATTAATTTATTGCAGTACTGGGGATGGAACCCAGGAGCATTCTACCTCTGAGCTATACCCCCAGCCCTGTTTTTTATTCTTTATTTGGAAACAGGGTGTCACTAAGTTGCGGAGGGCCTCACTAAGTAGCTGAGACTGGCAGCGAAACTGTGATCCTCCTGTCTCAGCCTCCCAAGTACTTGGGATTACAAGCATGCGCCACCATGCCCGGCTAAAGTTAACTTCTAATATCTTAAAATGATCTAGGCTTTTCTTTGTCTTTTGTTTTATTCAGCACTTATTTTTGAGGGAATTTTCAACATATTGTGTCTGTATTCATTTTAGATTTGTGGGGGAGAGAAACCTTATTTATCTCCAGACATTTTAGAGGAGAAGCACTGTGAATTCAGACAACTTGCTCTGGACCAATTTAAGAAGACCAAGAAGATGGGTGGGAAGGATTTCAGCTTTCGCTACCAGCAGGAGCTGGAGGAAGAAATCAAGGAACTGTATGAAAACTTCTGCAAGCACAATGGTAGCAAGAACGTCTTCAGCACCTTCCGAACCCCTGCAGTGCTCTTCACGGGCATCGTGGCTTTGTACATTGCCTCAGGCCTCACGGGCTTCGTTGGTCTCGAGGTTGTGGCCCAGTTGTTCAACTGTATGGTTGGATTGCTGTTGATAGCACTCCTCACCTGGGGCTACATCAGGTATTCTGGTCAATATCGTGAGCTGGGCGGAGCTATTGATTTTGGTGCAGCGTACGTACTAGAGCAGGTAAGTGGTGCTGGCTGAGGAGGCCGTGGGTTGATGATGGATAAATATTTGTGCTTCTGTGGTAAAATACTTCAGCTTGGAAGAATTTCATAGTGAAAAGAGGCATGAGAAACTTACCTTGTTCATCTTCTGATGGGCTTTACATTCTTTTTTTTTTTTTTTTTTTTGCGGTACCGGGGATTGAACCCAGGGGCTTTCTACCTTCGAGCTATACCCCCCAGCCCTATTTTTTATACTTTATTTTGAATCCGGGTCTCACAAAGTTGCGGAGGGCCTCAATAAGTAGCTGAGGCTGGCCCTGAACCCAGATCCTCTGGTCTCCGCCTCCCAAGTACTGGGATTACAAGCGTGCGCCACCACGCCTGGCTTACATTCTTTTTAAGAATATTAATATTTATTCCTAATATTTTGTTTCCATTCCTAAAAGTGGCCTTTTAATGCAAAACATTTCAATTTAGGCATAGTGTATTCCTTATGGGACACTTCTTTTTTTTTTTTTTTTGCGGTACCGGGGATTGAACACAGGGGTGTTCTACCTCCGTGCTACGCCCCCGGCCCTATTTTTTATACTTTTATTTTGAAACCGGGTCTAATGAAGTTGCGGAGGGCCTCACTAAGGAGAGAGAGAGAGAGAGAGAGAGAGAGAGAGACAGGGAATGAGAGAGCTGAGGCTGGCCGCGAACCCAGATCCTCCGGTCTCCGCCTCCCAAAGTACTGGGATTACGAGCGGCGCCACCACGCCCGGCCCTTATGGGACACTTCTAATTACACAATTCCTGAGTGATTCTCCCCATGCCCAAACCCCTGATTAATTTGCTTTACTGAAAATCAAGAGCTTCCAAACGATAAGAACGTAACAAGATGTTCTATTTTGAATCCCATTGGGTTAGAAAATGGATGGCATTTCCTTCATTTAAAAAAATCTTCTAGCTGGACATGGTAACACATGCCTGTAATCCCAGTACTTAGGTGGCTGAGACAGGAGGATCACAGATTTGAGACCAGCCTCAGCAAATTAGGGAAACTCTCAGCAACCTATGAAGACCCTGTTTCAGAAACAAAAAGGGCTGGGGGTGTAGCTCGGAGGTAAATGCCTCTGAATTCAGTCCCCAGTACCACACACACACACACACACACACACACACACACACACACACACAAACACACACACTTTATTTTTTATTTATTTTTTTTACTGTTTTATTTTTGCGGTACTGGGGATTGAACCCAGGGGTGTTCTGCCTCCGAGCTACACCCCTGGCCCTATTTTTTATCCTTTATTTTGAAACTGGGTCTCACGAAGTTGTGGAGGGCCTCACTAAGTAGCTGAGGCTGGCCGCGAACTGGGATCCTCCGGTCTCCACCTCCCAAGTACTGGGATTACAAGCGTGTGCCACCACGCCCAGCTCTTCTTTATTTTTTTTTTTGGCGGTACTGGGGATTGAACCCATGGGCATTCTACCTCTGAGCTACATCCCCAGCCCTACTTTTTATTCTTTATTTTGAAACAGGGTCTCACTAAGTTGCTGAGGGCCTCACTAAGTAGCTGAGGTTGGCCACGAGCCTGCGATCCTCCTGTCTCAGCCTCCCAAGTACTGGGATTACAAGCATGCGCCACCACACCCGGCTACACAAAATCTTCTGAAAAGCCAATGGCTGTTGGCATTGACCTGATCTCTAGTTTTACATGTCTTTGAGACTGGTTTGTGTTTTTGAGTAACATGAACCAGATGAGTTAGGTCAGTAGCGTGTGAGAAGCCAGGGGAGCCACCCACCTGACCCCAGCTACAGAGCAGCAGCTCCATTGACTCAGGCGCTGCCACAGCCTCCTCTCACCCTGTGTTCTCATTCCCCTGCTTTTCACGACATATACTGATGATGGGGACGTATTTGAAAGTTTATCTCCAAGGACTTGCTCTCTTGGTGCTGTGTTGTATTTTTGTAACTTACATGTTGAATAAATGGACTTTTGCAGGCTTCTTCTCATATTGGTAATTCCACTCAGGCTGCTGTGAGGGAAGCTGTTGTTGGGAGACCACCTGTGGATAAAAAAGCTCAATAGCATCTTCACCTGAGGATCCAGCAAGAGCCCGCCCCGCCCCTCGGCTCCTGGGTCTCTGCATGGCGGCAGGTCCAGGTCCAGAGGAAGGACAGCCTGAGACCATCCGGGAAGAGCTGCAGCGAGGCGCTGTAATAAAGAACTGACTCCTCCTGCAGTTTAAAGTCTTAAACACACTTCCATTTCTGTGGGAAGCATTCCTTTTCCTTGCTGTTAGATCCACGCCTATGTCTGTTTTCTTATTACTCTCTGCTTTGTGCACTTTATGGGGGGGAAGTTAAAAGAAAAAATGGAAATGCAGCTTGTAAGTCTTTCGCGTGCCACTTAGTGCCTTTTGAGATTGAATCTGTGCTTTTGCAGACACGAAGGGGGAAGGGATGAAAGATAACCTAATGAAATTTGCAGTTTGGGGGTGAAACTTCAGTTCTTTTATACCTTACTCTCTTGAGGATTCCTTTTTAAAAAGTTTACAAAACAGAGAAACTTCAGAACTAAAGACTAATTGAAAATGATACCATTATACTTTCAAAATCTTATTTATGCCGGGCTTGGTGGCGCATGCCTGTAATCCCAGTACCTGGGAGGCTGAGACAGGAGGATTGCAGGTTCAAAGCCAGCCTCAGCAAGTAGTAAGACTCGTCAACCTAGTGAGACCCTGTTTCAAAATAAAAATAAAAAATAGGGCTGGGGGTGTAGCTCAGAGGTAAATGCCCCTGGGTTGAATCCCTAGTACCGCCCCACACAAATCTTATTTATAATATTAGGATTTGTTTGCCATATAGCATGGGAAAATCATATTTAAATATACCATACTCTGGAATGCACGGTCATTTACCTGACAGGCTGGCAGTTTTGTTGAACCTGCTCTATTTTTTTTTTTTGTCCTTTAGCTTCTTTCTAGAAAAGAGGCAAACATGCCTTGAAAAACCAGAGTGGCTTGTAATAAAAGGAATGAACTAGATGCTTTCAGGAAAGAGCCGAGCTTGGATGAACTTTTGACTTGGTCAGATTCACTGTAGGTTAATATACGTACATAAGTTACATGCAGATCCCACACAGTTGTCATGTGAGAGGTTTTGTTTTTGAGAGTTCTGCATAAGTACAGACCTTTTAAGAATCAGAGAAAAGATACTACCAAATATTATTGCCTTTAGTGTCCTATTTCATGTGGCTTAGCAGTAACTAATAATTAAATAGCCTGATTTAACACCTTTACCCAAACTGTTCATTTGTATTCTCCTATGCACTGTCTAATGCTTTTAATAACAAAGCTAAAATTGTTAATTTTATATAGTGAGCCTTTTAATTTTACTTTGACTAGTCTGGCAGCTTTAAAAATAACTTTGGCTTAGGAAGGACCAAGGTCCTACCCAAATATAGACAAATATCTGGAAGGATCTAAGAATTCTTTTTTAAATTTACTTTAAGTGATAAACTTTTATCTGTGTTGTTTTCCTTTGATTTATAATGCTGAGTTATAGATTTAAAAACTTGCCTGCAAGTATTTATACAAACATTCAAGAGTTGAGTCTTAATTTTTTATATAATTTAACTTTTGTGGAAGGGAGGTAGGACTTATGCAAAATCTGAGTGTACATTTTATGTAGGTGAAGTATGACTGGAAAGTAGAAAACACTCCCCTAGCATTCAGTTTCCATGAGAGAATTTTTTTTGATTGACACTTTACCACTCCAGTATTTTTATAAGTCCTGAATTAATTCCAAGCCGTTAACATATTTTCATATCATCTGTTATAATTTAGAAAAGTCCCAGCTTGTTTTACAAGCTGTTCTCTTCCTTATAAGAGATGCCAAGCTTTGACTAAATTGAAAGCTTGCTGCTGAAATTTTGACACATTTTGAGATGGCTTCTCATCTCTGAAGGTTCCTACTTACTAACAGGTCTTACTGGTTCCCAGATATTTAGCTTTTAATGCATTCTATAAGTAAATTTATGGATTTCAGAATTGTCCGAAGTGGCTCTGCCTTTTTTTTTTTTTTTTGTACTGGGGATTGAATCCAGGGGCGTTCTACCTCCGAGCTACACCCCCAGCCCTATTTTTTATTCTTTATTTGGAAACGGAGTCTCACTAAGTTGCGGAGGGCCTCACTAAGTAGCTGAGGCTGGCTGCGAACCTCCTGTCTCAGCCTCCCAAGAACTGTGGTTATAAGCGTGCACCACCACGCCCAGCTGGCTCTACCGTTTTGGTTTTTTTTTTTTTTTGTGGCACTAGGAATTTAACTCAGGGGTGTTCTACCTCTGAGCTACACCCTAGCCCTATTTTTTCTTTTCCTCTTTTTTTAATAGGGTCTCACTAATTTGCTGAGGCTAGCCTTGAACCTGCAATCTTCCTGTCTCAGCCTCCCAAGTATTGGGATTACAAGTTTGCACCTGTAATCATCATGCCCTACTGTGGTTTTTTTTTTGTTTTTGTTTTTTTATAATTTTGAAACAGGGTCTTGCTAAGTTGCCAAGGCTGGCCTTGAATGCATGATTCTCCTGTCTCAGCCTCCCAAGTTCTCTTACTGGGATTACAGATGTGAGCCACCACCCCCAACTGTGGTTCTATTTTTTTTTTTTGGTGGTACTGGGAATTGAACCCAGGGGCATTCTACCTCTGAGCTACACCCGCAGCCCTATTTTTTTTTTAAACAGTGTCTCACTAAGTTGCTGAGAGTCTCACTCAGTTGCTGAGGCTGTCCTCAAACCTGCGATTCTCCTATCTTAGCCCCCCAAGTACTGGGATTACAGGTATGCACCACGTGACCAAGCATGTGGTTCTACTTTTAATGGTGAGAAAGAATGATGCATTTAAAATTCATTCTAATACTTTAGTATTACGTCTTTTTTTTTTTTGAGTATGATTTAAAGGTCTTAGGATTTTGTTCCTATTTAAATTCACCATTTCTATTTTGGTCTTTTAAAGGAATAACCTTGGTTTAATTACTCTGAGGAAGTCATTTTTTGCTTTTATTTGTTAACTCACTCTGCCTCTGGAAAGTTCATAAAGTTTTCTTTGGCCTCTTTTCTCTTTTAACAGTAAATTGATGATTTTATATAAACGTTTTCAATAAAAGGTATCTTCTCCTTGCTGGCTTTAAATAGTCATAGGGAGATTTGTAACTAGGTTGAAAAGAATGTCTCTTACCGGTTCCCTTCTCCATTCCTCCTTGTGTCAGGGACACTGAGAGACAGCGAGTGTTTTTCAGTGTGTGCTGCTCTGCCACCCTGGCAGGCCTTCCATGCACACACGTTGTAAATTTGCACATTCCTAACAGTATATGGAGCACATTGCTATTAACATATAGATGGAGATTTAAATTTTTTCCATTAAAATAATATTTCAGAAGTTAAATGTTGCCAGGTTTTTAAAAAATACTTTCAGTTTGCTTCTTAATAGAGTTTTGATTCTTTCCCTGAAAAATCTTTCTAGATTGGTTTGCAGACAGGGCAAACTATCTTCAGAGTCATCTTTTTAGCAATATACCAAAAATCTTTTTGTCCCATGGAGGCTTATGTTTTAGCACCTATTTTATACTTCGCACAATTGTCCATGATTATCGTTTCTGCTTTATTTATTCTCTTTTACTCGCTTTGTTTACACAAATAAAAACTGCCTCGTATTTGCAGTCAGTTTCTTTGGCAGCTCACACAGTGTTCTGACCCAGCTTATAAAAATGGTGCCTTGGATAGGGTGAGTTTGGATGAGTTTGCATGTGTGTATGAGTTAGAAATTAAGTAGGTTGATTTCAGCCCAGGCAAAAGCAATAAAACAAATAGTCTTATTTTTTCCTAGGATTAAAAAAGTGATACAACATGCAAGTCTTCATAGAGCTATTCTTTTTTCTTCTGTGGAACTGTTGGAATGTAACTCAGGATGATTTTGATGTTTTCACTGAAGGTAGCCAACACGGGCTACATCATTTTAGTTTACATTTGGATTCAACAAAATTTTAGTCAAGGGATGAGGACATAAGATAAGCTTCAGTTATGAAAGTACAAACTGATTAGTTTTAGAATGACATTAAGAAATGTAAAACTGCAATTGAACAGTTTTCCCCATGTTACGGCGAGTCATATTGTAGCTCTATTTTGTGTAGTGGTTCTCATTTACCTTGGAATGCATAAGACTCACAGGGTTTGTTAAAAAAATTCAGATTCTCGGCTTTCTACCCGGGATTGCCTCAGTCGGTCTGGGCTGTGGCCCCGGAGCAGTGTTGTAGGTGATTGGGACCTAGAGAGAGTGGGAGGGAGGACACTACCCCGCGGATGGGAAGTACCAAGGAGAGAGCGCGATTCAGTATTGTCTGGGTGAGAGTGGACAGCTTTTACCTGAGGTTTAGATTAGGCAGTCTGCTGCCAGGTACAATCGCCAAGAGGGTCTGTTCAGTTCAGAGTAATAAGGGTGCCTTAATCCAGAGGATTAAGTTTAAATATGTTTTTCAAAATTGTCATAGTGCCTTCTCAAAAAACGAATGTAACAAGTATCCTTTTTACTAATAAGTAATTTGTTTTTTTAAAAGATAATTTTGATAGCTATTTTTCTTTTAAAAAGCCCAATTCACTGTATGTTAAATCTTAAATCTTTCACACACACAAAACCTTAAACTACCAGTAAAAATAACAAAAAGGAAGGATGGGATCATAACTCTGAAAACTAGTGCCCTAAGTACCCCATATCAGGAACTTTTCAAGATACAGAGGTAGAAAGATGTTGAAAGAAAATTTTCTTTGGGAAGGAGTTTCATGTGTCAGAACTAAAATTTAGTGTTTTTATGACCAAGGGATGGTTGTGTTGATTCCCAAAGCTTTCTAATGCAGATGAATAAAAGCTGTCATGGATGTAAGCCTTAAAAGAGTTAAGTCTTGGACATAAGCGAATTTTCCACTTTTTTTTGTTTTTCTACTCTTTAAAAAAATGATTTGTTAAAAATTCCTTCTGCTAGATCCTTGCCTTTGAATGGCTTTAAATTTTAATATATGTATATGTAGTTTTAAAAAGTGCAATGGAATGAGATTGTGCTATTAGTATATTAAAAGCATGTTTCTGTTTTGTGCCTCGTTTAAGATCATTTAATGGAATAAAGATCACACCACCATGTTACCACCTGTGTTTTTGTTGTCATTGTTTTCATGGGGAAGGATCTGTGAGACAGAAGGGGACCTGGCAAGGGGACTAGAACCTCTAAGGGTGATGATGGCAAGAGCTGCTAGCACTGTGGCTCAAGTCTGCCAGCTTTCTCTGTCCTACAAAACCATATTGAACTAGTTTCTTTTTTGTGTGTATGATACTGGGGGTTGAACCCAGGGGTGTTCTACCTGCAAGCTACACCCCCAGCCCTATTTTATTTATTTTACTTGAAAACAAGGCCTCACTAAGTTGCTGAGGCTGGCTGCAAACCTGGCATCCTCCTGTCTCAGCCTCCCAAGTACTGGGATTACAAGTGTGCACCACTACGCCTGGCCTGAACTAGTTTGTTACTAGCATAGTGCTGGAGAAGGCTGTGCTGTTGGTGGGGTTGCTTAAAAGTGAACAGAAACTTTCTGTAGTAAAGTGGACTTGTGGGCACTTGAGGATTTGTAGCATTTTGATTCCATGGCTCCAACTGGAGCTAGCTAGCTGATTAAATGGTTCATATTTGGAGGCAGGGAGGATGGGAGGCCAAGCTCTGCTGAAAGATTCCCCTTTCCCTGACATCCTTGGAGGTAGCGGGAGGTGGCATTGAACTTCTCAAATCCTGATAACTAGACATACCCTGATCACCTACAGTAGGAAGATTGCTTCGGAGTTTGAAACACATGGGGGGGGGGCGCTCAGCAGCTTCATCCTTCCAGCCCTCCATCCCAGGTGATCACGCGTTAGACGCTATTCTGGGTGCCACGCTGGGGTTCATCACAGGTGGGCAAGGGAGGGGCAAACTGATAGCTGAAGAAAAGGGTGAAAACAGCCCCCACCTGGGTGCTGCCATCAGTGTCGATCTTCCATCAGCATAAGTGGGGAGGAGTCAAGCAAGTTAGCTCTGGTGTGTTGATGTTCCTGCAAAAGACAAGTCCAACTAATTAGCTTAAGCCGAAAAAGGAATTTAACTGGGAAAAAGGTTTCATAACTGTTGAGCAAAGCACATTAGGCCCTGAAGGAACTAAATGCCGACAGGGTTCCTAGTGATAATGCAGCAGTTGAATTATCTGCTGTTGCAGATGGGCTTCCTACATGCCCCAGGGGAGGGCAGCCACCAATGGTTCTAGGCTTGTGTCATCACACTTAAATGTCCCCAGAGGAAAGGCTTCTGTTATCATACTGGCTATTAAAAAACGTGTGTATTTTCATCCCAGAGAGGGCTTCCCATTGGTCTGGCTGGAGTCATGATCCTAACACTCAACACCATAGCCTGGGGGCTGGGGCGCAGGAACCAGCAGAACCTTCAGAACTGGGCCACAGGTGTCTGTAGCCAGAGCCATGGTACAGTGATTGGCAGCTCCACCAGAACCATGCACAGTCACCAAATGGAAGACTGCTGGCCAGACCAAAACAAATGTCCACTTTAGTTACTGGTCCCCTGGCTGTCCACTTAGCAGACCTGGGACTGAGAGAGCCTGGGACATTTCTCAGGCTAAAGGTTCTGGAATGCTCTTTTGGGGGGAGAGTAGAGATGGTTTTGATGCACATTTACACATTGGAAGCTCTTCAGGGCTAAGATGGGCGGGCAGGCTTGCTAGTGATGGTGCTGGGCTGAAGTAGCAGTTTCCCACAAAGACCTGGGGCCATCCTTACAGAGCTCCTCTTTTAAGAGCTGTATGAAAAGTAAAAATATATAGCCCAGTATGCCTTTTTTATTTTGCTTTTGTCTGGCACAGCAATAGAAAAGAAAAAGAAAGAGAGAGAGAGAGAGAGAGAGAGAGAGAGGAGAAGAGGAGAGGAAGGAAAGAAAAGAAAAAGGAAGGAAGGAAGAGAAAGAAAGGAAAGAAAGAAAGAAAGAAAGAAAGAAAAGAAAGAAAGAAAGAAAGAAAGAAGAAAGAAAAGAAAGAAAAAGAAAAAGAGAAAGAAAGAAAGTCAGGGAGGTAACATCTGGACTCATCTGGAAGCAGAAGGTGAGGAGAGGCTGAAGTCAGTCTGGTCTCCATAAGATAGACGTCTTGGGCTGGGGATGCAGCTCAGTGGCAGAGCACTGGATAAGCATGTATAAGGCCCTGAGTTTGATCCCCAGCTCCGCGAAGCAACAACAGAACAACAAAACGGAACCTTAGCATCCTGGGTTCGGGTAACCTTACAGACAGTCACTAGCTCGATGTGCTCAGCAGCGGGTTGGTTGATTGGTAATGTGCATAAAACTCTGGTATGTATGTATGTATGTATGTATGTATGTATTGTATTGGGGATGGAACCCAGGGGCATTCTACCTCCAAGCTATACCCCAGCCCTATTTTCTTTCTTTCTTTCTTTCTTTCTTTCTTTCTTTCTTTCTTTCTTTCTTTCTTTCTTTCTTTCTTTCTTTCTTTCTTTCTTTCTTTCTTCTTTCTTTCTCTTTCTTTCTTTCTTTCTTTCTTTCTTTCTTTCTCTTTCTTTCTTCTTTCTTTCTCTCTCTCTTTCTCTCTCTCTTTCTCTCTCTCTCTCTCTCTCTCTCTCCCCTCTCCTCTCCTCTCCTCTCCTCTTTCCTCCCTCCCTCCCTCCCTCCCTCCCTTCCTTCCTTCCTTCCTTCCTTCCTTCCTTCCTTCCTTCCTTCATTTTTTAGCAGTACTGGGGATTGAACCCAGGGGCATTTTACCGCTGGGCTATACCCCCAGCCCTATTTTTATTCTTTATTTTGAAACAGGGTCTCACTAAGTTGCGGAGGCCTCACTAAGTAGCTGAGGCTGGCCGCTGGTCTCAGCCTCCCAAGTACTGGGATTACAAGCATGCGCCACCACACCCGGCTTATTCTTTATTTTGAAACAGGGTCTCACTAAGCTGTGGAAGGCCTTGCTAAGTAGCTGAGGCTAGCCACCAACTTGCAATCATCCTGTCTCAGCCTCTCAAGTACTGAGATTACAAGTGTGCGCCACCACGCCCAGCTTTCTGGTATTTATTTGTATGACCTCTGACTTTTCTTATCGGGAGCTAGTGAATATCATGTGATGTTGATGAGCAGGTTAATAACAGCCAACACGTCCTGAACAAGGATTTGCCACTCGTCAGACATCTGGCTCAGCACTTTATGAGCATAATTTCATGGGTTGCTCTCCCTTGGGGAAATGTATTCTTATAGATCATCGAATGTCATCATCACCCCATTTTACAGGTTAAGAAAACTGAGGCTCATAGAAGGAACTATGCCATGGGCCTTACAGCTAGCAAGGGGCTGGGCCACGATTTGTCCCAAACGCTCTGGCCCAGTGCTGGCATGGAGAGATGGGAATGTAGAGACAAATGGGAACGGGTTCTGCTCTTAGGGAGTCAAGCCCAGTGTAGAGGAGGGGCCTGTATTTGGCCACCCACCCAGCCATTTGTTCATGGAATACCTACTGTGTGCCAGATTTTGTCTAAGGTGATGGGGATATGTTATGACTTGAGAAGAGTTAAAAGTACTTTATTTCAATAGACACTTCCTTGTCTCTTTTCCTTTCTTTTTTTTTTTTTAATTTTCAGAGCTGGGTTCTCACTATGTTGCTCAGGCTGGCCCCGAACTCCAGGGCTCAAGTGATCATCCTGCCTCAGCCTCCTGAATAGTTGGGACTACAGGTACCTGCTATCACACTTGGCTCTTTCCTTGCCTTTGAAGGGCTTTAAATTTAATATAGTATTTTTTTTGTGGTCCTGGGGATTGAACCCAGGGGCATTCTACCTCCAAGCTACACCCCCAGCCCTATTTTATTTTTATTTTGAAACAGAGTCTTGCTAGGTTGATGAGAGTCTCACTACTTGCTGAGGCTGTCCTTGAACCTGTGATCCTCCTGCCTCAGCCTCCCAAGTACTGGGATTACAAGCGTGTGCCTTCATGCCCGGCTAAATTTAATATAGTTTTGTAGGGAGAAGCAAAACTCCTTCACCCTCAGGGTCCTGGCTAGGCTTGAGAATTAAATTGACATCAGATATGTTAGTAGGGGGAAAGCACAGCATACAAATTTCTTCAATAGTTTTCTGTGGTATAGCAGTCTTTTTTTTTTTTTCAGTACTAGGGATTGAACCTGGGGACATTCTATCTCTGAGCTACACCCTCAGCCCTATTTTATTTTTTATTTTGAAACAGGGTCTCACTCAGTTGCTGAGGGCCTCGCTAAGGTTGCTTAGGCTGACCTCAAATCTGTGATCCTCCTGTCTCTGCCTCCCAAATGCTAGGATTACAGGCATGCACCACCACGTCCAGTTTACAGAAGCCTTCTTAAAGAAATGAAGAAGACGGGTGCAGTGATGCATGCCTGTAATCCCAGTACCTGGGAGGCTGAGACAGGAGGATCCCAGGTTCCAGGATAGCCTCAGCAATTTAGCAAGACCTTCAGTAACTTAGTGAGAGCCTATTTCAAAATAAAAATAAAAAGGGCTGGGGGTAGAGCCTGTAGGTAGAATGTCCCTGGGTTCAATCCCCATTAAACACCCCCATCCCCAAAAGACATTTTACTAAAGTCTCTACAGAATTCTTTCCCAGGGGGTGTTCCACCTCTAGGCAACATCCCCAGCCCTATTTTGTTTTTTATTTTGAAACTGGGTCTCACGAAATTGCTAAGGGCCTCACTAAGTTGATGAGGCTGGCATTGAACCTGCGATCCTCCTCTTTCAGCCTCCCAAGTACTGGGACTACAGACCTGCACCACCATGCCCGGCTGGAATTCTTTCTTTCTTTCATTGGTGTGTTGTAATCATACTTTTTTTTTTTTGGTACTGGGGATAGAACCCAGGGGCATTCTACCTCGGAGCTACACCCCCAGCCCCATTTTTTTAATTCTTTATTTTGAAACAGGATCTCACTAAGTTGCAGAGGGCCTCACCAAGTAGCTGAGGCTGGCCACAAACCCGGATCCTCCTCTCAGCCTCCCAAGTACTGGGATTACAAGTGTGCGCCACCACGCCTGGCTGTAATCATACATCTTGATGAAGTTCAGGGTGCTAGAGGCACACATGCACACAGCTCTTGTTGAGCCCTCCCCCAGTTCCCACTGCACTCCCTCCCTCTCCCCACCTTCCTGTGCTCAACACAGTTATTGACTGATAAATTTGTGTCTGGAGCCAGGTGTGGTGGTGCATGCTTGTAATCCCTATATTTGGGAGGCTGAGACAGGAGGATCGCAGGTTCAAAGCCAGCCCCAGCTACTTAGTGAGGCCCTCTACAACTTAGGCCCTGTTTCAAAATAAAGAATAAAAAATAGGGCTGGGGTGTAGCTCAGAGATAGAATGCCCCTGGGTTCAATCCCTAGTACCGCAAAAAAAAAAAAAGTTTGTGTATGGAATTCTTTTTTTTTTTTTGAGGATAAATCATGTTGCTTTTTCTTCTACTATATAGTGAGAACAGGTTATTTTTTTTCCCCCACTTGCGAATTTCATCTGCTTTTAAGAAACAGAAGAAGCCGGGCGTGGTGGCGCACGCTTGTAATCCCAGTACTTTGGGAGGCGGAGACCGGAGGATCTGGGTTCGCGGCCAGCCTCAGCTCTCTCTCTCTCTCTCTCTCTACTTAGCGAGGCCCTCCGCACCTCCGTGAGACCCGGTTTCAAAATAAAGTATAAAAAAATAGGGCCGGGGGCGTAGCGCGGAGGTAGAACGCCCCTGGGTTCAATCCCTGGTACCGCAAAAAAAAAGAAAGAAAGAAACAGAAGAAGAGATTAGAATGATTTTCTTGCACTTGGTGTTTTTCAAGTGCCTTTAAATGAAGACAGTCAAAAGGCCAGGGTGGCATATTTTGAACTCCATCAGCTGTGTCACCGATGCCTCTCTCGAATGGAGGAGATAAGCACTGGTCCTCACCCTTCAGCGTGATGTGTATAAAGATCAAGCGTGACCCGTGTTCAGTCCCGGGCACCAGCAGCGCAGTTTGTCAGGAGCTCGGGGGCAGGTGCCTCCCCGCAGGGAGGCGTGGAGAGAGGCCGCCGGGGGAGCGGGAGGGAGCCACCAGCTGTCCGGAGGCTGGGGCCGGAGCTCTGCGGCCCTCATTAGCCCGTCACGGGGGAGGGCGGGGTGACCGGTTGCTGGCCGGACTGCGCCATTAAGCCGGTCCCCACTGCGTGGCGGCGGCTCTCCTCCCAAGCCCGCGAGGTGGGTGGAGCGGTTCTTTCTGGGCCGTGGGGAAAGGTGAGCCGCGCGGGGCCCTCTCCCGGTCCCCGAGGGCTGCCTGGAGGCAGAAGCTGAGCGGGGCGGGAGTAAACAAGTGAGGCGAGCAGCCGGCGCCGCTGCCTCCAGGCGGGCGGGCGGGCTTTCCGGGAACCCACGCGGCGCGGCTCAGGGCTGGGGGAGCCGTGCAGGGCCCGTGCGGGGCCGGAGGGGCCGGCGAGTCTTGGGGACACCGGTTCCGGTGACTGACGTGCGCTCCTGCTCCCGCCTCCGCAGGCGTCTGCGCGGCTGCCAGCGGGATCCAGCCCGACCTCGAGGTCCGCGCCGAGGAAGATGCGCGCGCCCATCGTGAGTGCGGGCAGGGCGGGCGGGCTCGGCCCGGCCACTCCGCAGAATGCGGGGCCTGGGGACCTCCCTCCGCTGCCCCGCGACAGGTGTCACCGCGGCCAGGGCCACCTGTTGGCGTGGTCGCCGTACCTGCCTGGGCGGGTTTGGGGACTCCCTGCCTGAAGCCGCCCCCTCGGGAGGCAGGACCCTCAGCAGCAGGGAGGTGGAAGGGCCCGGGCTTTCCTTAACCGAGGTCGGGTGCTGCCCTCTCGAGTCCAGGCCGAGCACCCGGCAGGAACGTCCCAGCGGGACCTGCTGCGCAGGGACCTTTTCTGTCATCTGACCCACCTCATGACCAGCCCTGCCCGCAAATTCCTGGCGAGGGCTTTCCCTCTTCTGACCTGTGATGCGCTGTCAGAGATCGCCAGGCCGCGAGGAAAGTGCCTCCCTTCGTCCTGGCAGGACCACAGCACAGGTTCCCAGTCCAGGTTTTGATGGTGGACCCATATAAGCACCTCACTATGGAATTCTGATCAAGTTCAAATCCACTCTGTTCACCAGAGTGAAGATTATACCAGCCAGGCAAGGTGGCGCACCTTTGTAATCCCAGCATTTGGGAGGCTGAGACAGGAGGATGGAAGGTTTGAGGGCAGCCTCAGCGACTTAGTGAGACTCTCAGCAACTTAGCAAGACCCTGGTTCAAAAGGGCCGGGGGTGTAGCTCAGAGGTAGAATGCCCCTGGGTTCAACCCCCTCCATCAGTTCTAATGGCTTTTTAGATTTTTGATTTTTTAATTAATTTTTTGATACGATGTCTCACTATGTTCCCCAGGCTAGTGTTGAACTTCTGGGTTCAAGCAATTCTCCTGCCTTAGCTTCCTGAGTAGCTGGGACAATAGACATGCACCTCCACTCCTGGCTTGTAGTGGCTTTTAAATATCCCCACATTCAAAACATTTTCACTAAAACATCTAAACCAGAAAATTCATCATATGTTTTTACTTTATTTGGCAAAATTCCCCAAGTTTTTCTTCTGTAAAAATCAGGGAACAGGGCTGAATGATTGTGAACCTTGACATTTGTTTCATCCATTGCTAGAACAAGAGCCTAGTTCTTGGTCACTTTTTTGGTTTCTTCTGGTACTAGGAGACCAGACTGTTTTGTTTTTAAACATAAGAAAATGTAGGGCCACAGGGATTGGCAGCATAATTGTGTATAAAGTGAACTTGAACCATGCTGAGCCATTAGGAACTGACTGTTGAAACAGATGTATGCTGAGTCTGTGTGTGTTGGGGGCTGATTATGTAACTGCATGCTTTCTGATTTAACTTCCATGGAGAAGACAGAATTTTATTTCTTTTTCTTTTTTTGTGGTGCTGGGGATTGAACTCAGGGGCATTCTATCTCCGAGCTGTTTTATTTCTATACTCCCAACCCTGTTTTATTTTGAAATAGGATCTCACTAAATTGCTGAGGGCCTTGCTAGGTTGCTGAGGCTGTCCTCGAACCTGTGATCCTCCTATCTCAACCTCCCAAGTACTGGGATTACAGGAATGAGCAACCACACCCGGCTTCCTTCCCTCCTTCCCTCCCTCCCTCCCTCCCTCCCTCCCTTCCTTCCTTCCTTCCTTCCTTCCTTCCTTCCTTCCTTCCTTCCGTGTGTGTTTGTATGGATTGAACCCAGAGACATTCTACATCTGAGCCACACCCCTAACCCTATTTATTTATTTATTTATTTATTTATTTATTTATTTTTTGCGGTACCGGGGATTGAACCCAGGGGTGTTCTACCTCCGTGCTACACCCCTAGCCCTATTTTTTTTTATACTTTATTTTGAAACCGGGTCTCACGAAGTTGCGGAAGGCCTTACTAGGTAGAGAGAGAGAGACAGAGAGAGAGACAAAGAGAGAGAGCTGAGGCTGGCCATGAACCCGGATCCTCCGGTCTCCGCCTCCCAAAGTACTGGGTTATTTTTTTTTTTTTTGTGGTACCAGGGATTGAGCCCAGGGGCATTCTACCTCCGGGCTACACCCCCAGCCCTATTTTTTATTCTTTTTTTTTTGGAAACAGGGTCTCACTAAGTTGTGGAGGGCCTCACTAAGTAGCTGAGGCTGACTTCAAACCCAGATCCTCTGGTTTCAGCCTCCCAAGTACTGGGATTACAAGTGTATGCCACCACTCCCGGCTCTATTTTTTATTTTGAAACAAGGTCTTGCTAAGTTGCTGAGAGCCTCACTGCATTGCTGAGGCTGGCCTCAAACCTGTGATCCTCCTGGGATTGCAGGTGTGTGCCACCCTGCTTAGCTTGAGCTCAATTAATACAGTCACTCCATAAACAGGGCTGCCCACAGAGGCACCAGCCACTCACTCTGAGGGGGTGTCAGGGTGACACTGAGGAGTGGAGGCATTGAGCCCAACCCAAATCTTTCCATGTTCCAAATTTGCTGCATCGGTTGAGGGGGAGCCTTTGTCTTCCTCTTCCACCCACCCCATCTTTGAGTCTGGCTTTTCAAGTAGCTGGGGCAGGGAAGTGAAGACCCAAACCGAAATAGAAAGTGAGGCCCATGACATGAAGAAATTGGTGGACCTTGCTTATTCTCTGAACCCAGACTTCCTTATAATAGGGCTGGGGTGCAGCTTGGAGGTAGAATGCCCCTGGGTTCAATCCCCAGTACCACACACACACAAAATAAGTGAATAAAAAATTAAAGCCAGGCATGGTGGCGCATGTCTGTAATCCCAGTACTTGAGAGACTGAGACAGGAGGATCTCAGGTTCGAGGCCAGCCTCAGAAACTTGGTGAAACCTTATTTCAAAATAAAAAATAAAATGGGTCTGGGGGTAAGTGTAGCTCAAAGGTAGAATGTCCCTGGGTTCATTCCCCAGTACCAAAAAAAAAAAAAAAAGTAAAAAGGGCCATGGCAGCTGGGCATGGTGGCATACACTTGTAATCCCAGTACTTGGGAGGCTGAGACAGGAGGATAAAGGTTCACTAACTAGCTGAGGCTGGCGCGAACCTGAGATCCTCCTGTCTCAGCCTCCCAAGTACTGGGATTACAACTGTGCACCACCACACCCGGCTATTATTCATTTTATACACGTGAAAACCAGCGCTTGGAGAGTTTAAGTAACTTCCCAGGGTTCCACAAATCTAGAAGTACTGGTGGGACATCAGTGTGGGTCTGCAGGCTTCCAGAGCCCCAAGCTTTCCACTGACCCGTGTCATCTAGCTGAGGCCCCTTTTGTTGTTGTAGCGGGCCTGAGGATTGAACCCTCGGGGGCATTCTACCTCTGAGCTACACCCCCAGCCCTTTTGAAATTTTTTTTGAAACATGGTCTTGCTAGGTTGCTGAGCCCTGTTACGTGGCTGAGGCTGGCCTTGAACCTGAGATCCTCCTGTCTTAGCCTTCCAAGTACTGGGATGACAGGCGTGCGCCACCACGCCTGGCACAAAAGCACATTGAAGAACTTTCCCATCCACCATGTGTTAGGCTCCAAATAAACAGACCACCCTGGTACAGTTTCCATGTTTGCAGATTGAATTTCCAAAAAAGAGACAGACTTTACTTTTGTTTCACTTTCTCGTGTCCCTAAACACCGACATCACTGTCCGCTGTATCAGCTCTGCGGTGGCGCCCTGGCATGGGGGCGGGGGAGCTCTGAGACCTTGGACAAGTTAATTCCCATCTCTGAGCTCTGTTCCCGGGTCTATAAAATGGGGCTGCTGTAGGGACTCCAGGTACCAGGGGAAAGTGCCCAGCAGTGCCTTGGGGTGGCGAGTGTGAGCCCAGGGCAGTTCTGACACACTCACGGGTGAAGTCAGCCCTGCGGGAGAACCTGCCTGGTGGAGCGTGGAGCCTGGAGGGCAGACCAGTGTCGTCTCCTGTTTCCAGGAAGCCTGTGAGCTTTGTGCCGCTGAGGCTGGGCCTGGTGCCTGCTGGAGCTGCCGCTGGCCTCCCCTGCGACTGCCTAGGAGGCCCGGGCACACGGCAGTAAGGGAAGGGGTGACGCGCCAGGCCAGCTCTGCTCATCCCTCATCTAGCTTTTCTCTGGCCTGAAGCTGGGAAGCGCAGAGTCAGGCCTCGTCCTCGTCCTCGTCCTCTTCTACCCACCTCTCCTGCCTCCATCCTTCTTGCAGATTTAAATTTTTTTTTTTTTTTTTTTTTGCAGCCAGGTATGGTGGTGCAGGCTTGTCATCCCAGTACTTGGGAGGCTGAGACAGGAGGATCCGGGTTTGTGGCCAGCCTCAGCTACTTAGTGAGGCCCTCCGCAACTTAGTGAGACCCTGTTTCAAAAATAAAGAATAAAATATAGGGTTAGGGGTGTAGGTCGGAGGTAGAATGCCCCTGGGTTCAATCCTCAGTACCATAAAAAAATGTTTTTTTTTTTTTACAGTTTTCTCCCCATTGTCTCAGTTATTCCTTACACAAACCCTGCTGGGTAGGTATTAAGAGTTCTGTTTAAGCCAGGCGTGGTGGCACATGCTGTAATCCCAGTACTTGGGAGGCTGAGACAGGAGGATCGGGGTTCGCGGCCAGCCTCAGCTACTTAGTGAGGCCCTCCGCAACTTAGACCCTGTTTCAAAACTAAAAGAATAAAAAAATATGGCTGGGGGTGTAGCTCTGAGGTAAGAATGTCCCTGGGTTCAATCCCCAGTTCTGCAAAAAAAAGTCCTGTCTAACCAGAAAGTTCGGAGAGGTTAAGTGGCTCCTGAAGGTCACACACAATGGAGCACAGAGGCGCTCCGTGGAGGCCCCAAGCGTGGTCTGGGTTCTGCTTCTCGGTCTGCCGCCCAGCTCCTCACCGGGTTCTTCTTTTCCTAAAACCTTGGCGTGCAAACTCCCAGCTTCCTGCTGGGAAGTCCCCTCTGAGCTCCACCTAGACTTCAGTCTTTCCTTCATCACAAGCTTCCAGACATTTCCCCCAGAGCGTCAAAAGTGAAAGTGGCTTGGGATTTCCACACTCGTGTGATTTAGGGGGAACACAGGAGAGCTTGGCTCGGTCTGAGTCACCATCTCTGTTGTTTCTCCAGCTGGTTCCAGATCAAAGTCTTCAGCCAGGCGTGGTGGCACACGCCTGTAAATCCCAGTACTGGGGAGGCTTAGACAGGAGGATCCCACGTTCGAGGCCAGCCTCAGCAATTTATTGAGACTCTCAGCAACTTAGCAAGACCCTATTTCAAAATAAAAAAAATAAAATAGGGCTGGGGGTGTAGCTTGGAGGTAGAATGCCCCTGGGTTTAATCCCCAGTATGTGTGTGTGTGTGTGTGTGTATATATATATATATATATATATATATATATATGTATATATGTATATATGTATATATATATACACATATATATTGTCTCTGATTTTTTTCCAACTAAAAAAGAACAGCTGCACCCCCAGCAATGGGAACTGCCACTTACGGATCGCCCCATATGCTGAGTGTGCTACAGCTCTTGGCTTTTTGACCCTTGGGACACTCCCAAGAATCAGGTTATATAAGTATCCCCATTTTACAGCCGAGGAAACTGAGGCTGGGAGAAGTTGGGTGAACTATCCCAGGGCTGTACAGTTAGTAAGGAGCTGAGCCTGGATTTGAACCTGGAGCCTTAAGTGTGATCACTCTGCTGTTTCTGAAAATGAAATCCATTTTGATTTAAAAATAGAGCAGTCATGCTCATTTTCCTTCATATATATATAAACTCCCAAACTCTGAGGCAGATGGGCAAAACGGCCTTGAGTGAAAGAAAAATACTTTTTGTTTTGTTTCAACTCTGGACTTGAAAAAGGTTCTGAAAGAGCGCTGGCTTCCGGCCTGCCTGCGGAGCCGGGTCTTGTACTGCATCAGAGCTGCAGGGAGGACGACGGGAGAGGGTGAAGTCAGCTGCATGGCGGCGGACTCCTTCCTTCTTACCAGGGCGCTGGCTGGGGCTCATGTTCCAGCTGTGCCTCTTTCAGGTGACCTCACCTCCCCTAGCCTCAGTTTCCCCACGTGCAAAAAAGAGGCATGTGTATCTATCCCTCTCCTCTCCCCTCCCCCTCTCCTCCCCTCCCCTCCTTCTTTCCTTCTGTACTGGGGATTAAACCTAGGGGCATTCTACCTCTGAGCTACCCATCCCCCCTATTTTATTTTTTATTTTGAAACGGTCTCACTAAGTTGCTAAGGGTCTTGCTAAATTGCTGAGGCTGGCCCAAACCTGTGTTCCTCCTGTTCTAGCCTCCCAAGTACTGGGATTACAGGTGTGCACCACCACACCCGCTAAAAAAATCTCAGATTTTCAATCTGACCCTCTGTCCTCTTTAGACACCACCTCTCCTGTGGGTCTCACTCTTGGCAGCAAAGTAGAATCATCTGGAACTTTAACACTGCACCAGGCCATGAGCTCCACCCCAGGGGTCCCGCTCTGGCCACACCCCAGAGCACTCTGGGATTTGCAGCCCCGCTTTGCTCCTGTGAAGCCCCGCCCCCTCTCCACCCCGCCCCTGTGCGTCTGTCTCCACCATCCCCTGCAGGCCACTTCCTCTTCACCACCCCTGACTGCAGGCCAGTGGGTAGGAGCTCCATGTCCTCAGATCTGGGTTTGAATCCTGCCTTACCATCTGTAAGTTCCCCTTCACTTTTTAGGACTCCCAGGGAAATGTCAGGTGTTGTGTCTTCTACTTCTTCTCCCTTCATTTCTCGTGAACCCATCTCAGCCAGACTTTTGCCTCCCACTCCAGTAGCATCTGCACTCACAAAGGTCACGGCTCACCCTCACGCCACTCTCCAGGCTCCTGTGTGCAGCTGCTGCCCTCGCCTCTGCAGCTGGCTGCCTCACACACACTCCGCCAGCCTGCCCCCTGCCCCGGCCCCATCCCACCCTCGGCAAGCCTGTCGGTTGTACCTTCAGAGTGTACCTTCACTTCTCACCTCTGCCTGCTCCCTCTCCTGCCTGGCCCTCCTTCCTCCTATGGCCTGTGTATAATCTCTTTGTTTTTTTTTGTAACGTGCTTTTATTTGTGCATTGGAGTCTTACATCGCAATGAACATCTATTTGATGTTAACATATATGCACACAGCTCTTAGTGCCCCCACGCCTCCCCCCACCCGTATGAAGTACCAAGAATGATGTTGGTATATTTTCACATGTACATATTGTTTATGATAGTGATTCCATTAATTCCCTTCCTTCTTGCCCTCCCCTTTCCCTTGTACCACTTCCCTTGTTCCGCTGAGGGTTCTCCATTATCAACCAGAGTTCCTTGTGTGACCCTACTACTTAGGTTGCACATATTAATGAAAACATATGTCCCTTATTTTTTTGTGATTGACTGATCTCGCTTAACATAATGTTCTCCAGATCCTTCCACTTTCTTGCAAATGATGTTATTTTGTTCTTCTTTATTGCTGAGTAGAATTCCATTGTGTGTATTTCCCACAATTTTGTAATCCACTCATCTGTTGATGGACACCTAGGCTTCCTAAAGCAGCAGCCAGAGGTGCCTTTAAAAATCCACCTTGGGCTGGGCGTGGTGGCGCACGTGTGTGATCCCAGTACTTGGGAGGCTGAGACATGAGGATCGCAGGTTCAAGGCCAGTCTCAGCTACTCGGCAAGATCCTGTTTCAAAATAAAAAATAAAAAGCTGGGGCCATAGCTCGGTGGTAGAATTCTCCTGGGTTCAGTCTCCGGTACCAAAAAACAAAACAACAAAACACAAAAAACTAAACAAAAACTAAACAACAACAATAATAAACCCATGTAGGATCATGACTCTCCTGTGTTCCACACCTTGCGGTGGCCCCTGTCAGTCACAGCAAAGTCAAAGGCCTTGGAGTGGCTGCTGGCAGGTGCCACCCAAATCCCTCCCCTGCCGTGGCCCCTTGGACCCTCCAAGCTACCACTCCCCTCCCCTCCAGCCCCACCCCACAGCAGTCCAGCCCCACCCCCAACACAGCCTGTCCCTCCCTCTCTCCCCTCC
>PVJS01029929.1:9251-24541 GCA_004027185.1 Glis glis
ACCGCAAAAAAAAAAAAAAAACACAAAATCCCTAAATCCTATGTTTACAGTCTAATCTGGAAGAAATACAATTAAAGACACACACACACACACACAGAAAAAAATATGTAAACATTTAACAGTGATTATCTCTGAAGCGAGGATTTTAAGCACTTATTTTTTATATCATATATTCTAAAATGCTTAAATTTTGTATACAGATATATATTGTTTGTTCATTAAATGAATGAGTTAAACTACTAAAAGTGGCTCTTAAGCTGGGCGTGGTGGTGCTCAGAAGTAGAATGCCCCTGGGTTCAATCCCTGGTACCTCAAAAAAAAAAAAAAAGTTAAGCCAGGCATGGTGGCACACGCTTGTAATCCCAGTACTTGGGAGGCTGAGACAGGAGGATCACAGGTTCTCAGCCAGCCTCAGCAACTTAGTGAGGCCATCTGCAATTTAGCGAGACCCTGTTTCAAAATAAAAGAATACCCAGGTGTGGTGGTACACGCTTGTAATCCCAGTACTTTGGAGGTTGAGAGACAGGAGGATCCGGGTTCGCGGCCAGCCTCAGCTACTTAGTGAGACCCTGTTTCAAAATAGAGAATAAAAAATAGGGCTGGGGGTGTAGCTCGGAGGTAGAATGCCCATGGGTTCAATTCCCAGTATTGTGCAAAAAAAAAAAAGTGGCTCTTAGAGATGGATATGGAATTAAAAGGATATATGCTTTCATCACTATGTATTTCTGTAATGTAAGTACTGCTTTCAGGCAAAACCAAATAATACATTTTTAACTCAATAATAAAACCATATTTTCTTTAAAATAAGAAAGTTCTAGCCGGGCATGGTGGTGCACGCTTGTAATCCCAGTACTTGGGAGTCTGAGACAGGAGGATCGCAGGTTTGCGGCCAGCCTCAGCTACTTAGTGAGGCCCTCTGCAACTTAGTGAGACTCTGTTTCAAAATAAAGAACAAAAAATAGGGTTAGGGGTGTAGCTCGGAAGTAGAAACCCCTGGGTTCAATCCCCAGTAGCGAAAAAAAAAAGTTCTAATTTCTCTAAAAATACTCAATTCAGAAAAGTCAGAGGAAAATGAAAAGAAGCAATAAAATAAGAGAAAAAGGAAAACAAGTTACTAAGTAGAACAGCAAAGGCTAGGTTTGATCCCTAGTACCACCAAAAAAGTGACTTACATTAACATGTAATGACTTTATTGGTGTTATTTTAAGATCAATTGATAAATATTTTTTAAATGTTAAATTTCGTTTTAATGTCTAATATGCTTTGGGGCAATAATTTTTAAGAGTGTAAAAGGCCCTGAGACCAATGTTTGAGAAATGCTACATCAAAAGCACACAGAAAGACTACAGACCCTGGCTCTTGAGACTTGTCAGAGCATCGAAGGATCATACCTGCTTAGCAAAAAATATTGTGTCGAGTCTGGAGTCTTGAACCACAGAGCCTGCTGGTTCTTCTCCTGGCTGCCACTTGAAAAGAAAAATTAACCCATGAACCGGCCTACAAAATAAAAATAAAAAACAAATTAATGAAACCAAACCCTGATTCTTCTATAACATTATTAATATATTATAGTCAGCTCTTTAATAAATGTAACAGAGATTAAGTAAATTAATTAAATATGAGAAAATTTTAAGACCACCACTGCCATTCACAGTCACTAGCCTTAAAGGCTAATAAAACTAAAAAAAGCATCAGGTAAAATAGAATTGTAATAAGAGATTTAGTCTCAAATCTATAGACTATTCATTTCTACCTTATACCAACTCACTTAAAAGTAGAAAATTAAGAACATTTGGGAGGCAGAGACCGGAGGATCCGGGTTCGCGGCCAGCCTCAGCTCTCTCGCTCTCTCTCCCTGTCTCTCTCTCTCTCTCTCCTTAGTGAGGCCCTCGGCAACTTCGTGAGACCCAGTTTCAAAATAAAGTATAAAAAATAGGGCCAGGGGCGTAGCGCGGAAGTAGAACGCCCCTGCGTTCAATCCTTGGTGCCGCAAAAAAAAAAAAAAAAGAACATAGCAAAACTAAAAGCTATAAACCCTAGATTGAATTTGAATTTCAAGGTATATGAATAAAGTTTCTATAGGATGTTTACAGATAAAGGTCTGACAGCATATATATTAGTAAATATCGGAAGTCACCTTCATATTATTGTTGGAATTACATACAATCCTCAAACTACTGTACAAATGGCTGTTATCTCATACATAATAAAGTTATCTATATTCCCAATAGAACTGTTGATGAGCCTGAAACAATAAATCACCAACAATAAATCACTTTAGGATTTCCTCCAGTCTATCTTTCACAGCTGCCTTATCCTCAAAAATCTTTCCTATCTTCTTAAAGACAGTTCAAATGATGCATCTTTAATTAACCTTCCCTGATCTCAGCCACAACTGATCTTTTTTTTTTGAAGGTACCGGGGATTGAACCCAGGAGCATTCTACCTCCGAGCTACACCCCCGGCCCTATTTTTTATCCTTTATTTTGAAACCGGGTCTCACAAAGTTTCAGAGGGCCTCACTAAGTAGCTGAGGCTGGCCGCAAACCCGGATCCTCTGGTCTCAGCCTCCCAAGTACTGGGATTACAAGCATGCACCACCACGCCTGGCCCACAACTGATCTCTTATTTCATCTAAAATGATTGCTCTTTTGTGGGGAAGAGGAAGGTGTCAGGGGAGGAAGTAAAGCTTCTCCTTACAATTAAAAACAGCAGCCATATCCCAAAGTCCCCATTTTCCCTTTAAAAAGTCTATTCTTAACCAGGAGTGGTGGCACATGCTTGTAACCCCAGTACTTAGGAGGCTGAGACAGGAGGATCACAGGTTCGCGGCCAGCCTCAGCTACTTAGTAAGGCCCTCCGCAACTTAGTGAGACCCTGTTTCAAAATAAAGAATAAAAAAAAATAGGGCTGGGGTGTAGCTCAGAGATAGAATGCCCCTGGGTTCCATCCCCAGCTCCGCCAAAAAAAAAAAAAAAAGCCTATTCTTTTCTTTGTCCCTGTCCCACAACTCCAAGAACTCTTCCAACAATGAAAACTGCCCTAGTCTGCCATTTGCACAGGGTCAATGCCTGAGGGTATGGAAATCAAGGCTCAGGGAGACCCTGAGAGGTGAGATCACAAAGATGGAAGAAGGGGAAGATTCTTCCTGGAATCTGTATTTGGAACTTGAACTTTTCTAAGAAGTAATATCTATTAAATACGGTTTGTAGACTGACTTTGTATGTCTTTTATGATAAACTTCATTCCATGTTCTTTTTTATTTTTTTGGTACTAGGCATTGAACCCTGGGGCGTTCTACCTCCGAGCTACACCTCCAACTCCTTTTATTTTGAAAAAAGGGTCTCACTAAGTTGCTGAGGGTCTTCATAAGTTACTGAGGCTGACCTCGAACCTTCAATCCTCTGGTCTCAGCATCACGAGTATTGGGATTACAAGTATGCACCACTGTGCCCAGCTTCTGTGTTCGGACACTACTTATATATAAATGAATTTGTGAAAAACCCACCAATCAGTACTTTATGGATATGGAATTACAGAAACTTAGGTTTGAATCTCGCAAGTTACCTATGAATGAGCTCTAGGTCCTTGGTTATAAAATTGGAATAGGATTGAAAAAAGTTTTAAAGGATATAATGTATTCAGCCTAGGATAATTCAAGTAAAATTAACAGACAAATCTGAGTATCCTTTAAATTTTGCCTAAGTATAAATTTATTATTTTAACACAACTAAAATTTTACTTACTTTAATTTTTCAAAATTCTCGGGTTCTAAACTCCATATTTCTTCTACCTGGGCTCCTCGGCAACCTGAAATAAGAAATTATTTTTTCTTTAGAAAACAAAATAATTCATTTCTTCCATCACCATTAGATAAAATATTAACTAAAAGAAGGAAGACATGAGCTGGGCACGGTGGCACATGCTTGTAATCCCAGTACTTGGGAGGCTGAGACAGGAGGATCACAGGTTCGAGACCAGCCTCAGCAATTTAGTGAGACCCTCGGCAACTTGGTGAGACCCTGTTTCAAAATAAAAAATAATATAGGTATGGGGGAAGCCAGTTGTGGTGGCGCACGCTGTAATCCCAGTACTTTGGGAGGCGGAGACCGGAGGATCTGGGTTCGCGGCCAGCCTCAGCTCTCTCTCTCTCTCTCTACCTAGTGAGGCCCTCCGCAACTTCGTGAGACCCGGTTTCAAAATAAAGGATAAAAAAATAGGGCCGGGGGTGTAGCACGGAGGTAGAACACCCCTGGGTTCAATCCCCGGTACCACACACACACAAAAAAATAGGTCCGGGGGTGTAGCTCAGAGGTAGAATGCCCCTGGGTTCAATCACCAGTACCACACACACACACACACACACACAAAAGGACATGTTTGAGGGCAGTAAGACATGACAAATTAAAATGGTAAAACTGGTAAAGCTCATAGCCAAATTTTATTATTTCCTTTAGTATTTCCCAATCCTAACAATGAATCTATTACAATTTAAGAGTTCCGATAGTTTATTTTCATGAAATCAGCACCCTATGGCTATTCCTTCTCTCTCTTTCAATCTTTGGTTCCTCTTCATTCCCCTACTCTGTCTCTGGCCCTCTTTCTTACTGTATACTGTTTTTCTTCTGGAAAAGTAAATACTACGTAAGTGACTTTCAAAACACATCTTCGGTTCTGATCTTTCGCCTAAATTTCAATTGTGTATTTTCGACTACTTCATAGTCACCTTCCACCCCTGCTCAAACATGTTCTTCTAGGATGGTGATTTTCAACCAGGGTGAATTCGCACCCCAGTGAACATCAAACAATGTCCACAGACATTTTTTGTCACTACTGTTACCGAATTGGGGGGGGTATTATTGGCATCTAGTGGGTAGAGATGAGGAAAGCTGATAAACATCCTACATTGCACAGGCCAGCCCTGACAAAAATGATCTGGCTGGGTGCAGTGGCATGTCCCAGCTACCCAGGAGGCTGAAGCAGGATGGCTTGAACCCAGCCTGGACAACATAGCAAGACCCTCTCATTAAGAGGAAAAAAGAACAAAAAAAAGATATCTGGCCACCTTGCCCCAAATGTTAACAGTGCCAACCAAAGTTGAGCAACACCATAGTAGTGGTAGTAGGTGTTGAACACTTATCCTCCAAATGGCCAGTTGTATCATGGTCTCTTCATTTAAGAGGTATGTGACCATCTAACCTCTCCACTCCCCATACTCATAGAGTTGTTGTGAGGAATAAATGACAAAATGCATGAGATAAATTTAATACAGTGCCTAGCACACTCTAAGGATCCACTAAACATTACCTAGTACTATTATCACAATACCAAAAAAACTTGTATTTATCAGTGTCTCGTATGTGCAAAGTGCTTTAAATGCATTTTCTCTACTCCCTGCAAGACAAGAATTTAAAGGAAAAGACTTTGGGATGTTAAGTGGCTTGCCTAAATTCACTACTATGTGCCAGCAAACTACTTAAAACCCATGTCTGGTTCTAAAGTCTGAGCACTTTCTAATATTTCGGATTATTTTCAAAGAAGAACTAGAGAAGCCTTTAGATCACCATTGTGAAAACAAGTGGTTAAAAAATATCAAGTGAAGCCAGGGCGTGGTGGCGCAACACTTGTAATTCCAGTAGTTGGGAGGCTGAGACCAGAGGATCTGGGTTCACGGCCAGCTTCAGCTACTTAGTGAGGCCCTCCGCAACTTAGTGAGACCCTGTTTCAAAATAAAGAATAAAAAATAGGACTAGGGGTGTAGCTCGGAGGTAGAATGCCCCTGGGTTCAATCCCCAGTACCACAAAAAAAAAAAAAAGAAAATATCACCATCAACCAACAACATGACTTTGGACATTCGTATCACTCTGTGCCTCAATTTGCTCTGTTTAGCAAGTGCCTATGAAGTGCTAACTCTGGTACTAAGGACACATGGACAAAAAGAGTTACTACACAGATTGTAGTGGAGAAGAACTAGAAGAAACCTGAGTGTCCAGCAACAGACTGAGATTGATAACTATTCATATAGATCAACTTGAATAAAAATCTCATATGTCAAGAAGGGCACAGAAGGACACTAATTATTAACACTGGTTACTACTACTTGAAATCAATTGTTTAAAAAAAAGACTGAACATTATACATACCATAACACAACAAGAGCATGGATGCATGGATTGAATAGAAGTGTCAAAATCTTCTACACAGGTAGGATTTCTTTTTTCTTTTTCTTTCTTTTTTTTTTGTAGCAATAGGGATTGAACCCAGGGGGATTCTACCTCTGAGCTACATCCTCAGCCCTATTTTATCTTTTTCTTTTTGAAACAGGGTCTCACTAGGTTGATGAAAGTCTCACTATTTGCTGAGACTGTCCTTGAACCTGTGATCCTCCTGTCTCAGTTGCCTAAGTACTGGGATTGCAGGCGTGTGCCACCACGCCTGGCTCACAGGTAGAATTTCAAGTGGTGGCAATGCTTAAATAATCTCATGTTAAACACATACACAGGTGTTTATAAAAGGAAAACATAGTACTCAATTGTTACCATCTCCTTATATACATTCAATAATTAATTCAGCATGGAAAGAAGTAGGCACCAATTCCAGAGACCTGGATCCTAATCCCAGCACTCCCTTAAAGTTCTTAATGTTGAGCAAGAACACTATTTTCTTGTGTATATAGAAAACAAGTGAGCCAGGCATGGTGGCACACGCTTGTAATCCCAGCACCTGGGAGGCTGAAACAGGAGGATTGCAGGTTTGAGACCAGCCTCAGCAATTTAGTGAGGCCCTCTGCAACTTAGCAAGACCCTGTTTCAAAATAAAAAATAAAATTGGGCTGGGGTATAGCTTAGAGATAGAATGCCCCTGGGTTCAATCTGCAGTACCATTAAAAAAAAAAAAAGACAACAAGTATATTTCAATTTCCTGCTTCATCCAATGAACAAAATTCTTGTGAGGTACGTAAGGCTATCAAACACTAAATACAAAGAACTTCATGCAAACTCCCTAATAATATATATTAAGTTAAAAGTTGGGGAGGAAAGGAAGATTTTTTTGTGTGTGTGTGGTACTGGGGATTGAACTCAGAGGCATTCTACCTGGGAGATACACCACCAGCCCTAAATAATTTTTATTTTGAAACAGGGTCTCGATAGGTTGATGAGAGTCTCACTACTGGCTGAGACCGTCCTCAAACCTGCGATACTCCTGTCTCAGCCTCCCAAGTACTGGGATTACAGGCGTGCGCCATGCGCCACCACACCCAGCTGGAAAGGATGATTTTAAAAAGTTGATGAAATACTGGTGTTGACCAACCACCTTTCGTGTGCCAAGCACAGTACTAGACCCTGGCAAGAACAGAAATTAATAAACTATTGTCACAATACTGAAAAACCTCAAAATCAAACAAGTACATACAACTCAAGGGCAGTGCAGTGCTGTGCAAGGTCCTAGGTTAGGTTCCCCAGTACCACTCAAAAATAAAAAAATCAAGAACATAGCAGCATGCGTAAGTTACACATGAAGGGTATACTAGATGCTCTGAGTGAGGTAGGAGAAATCATCACTATCTATGCTGATGAGAAAAACTTTCATAGATAACTAAACTGCATCTTAAATAGGATGCCTACATGACTTGTCATCCAAACTAGAACACTTCCAAAGTGAAAGGGATTACTAAAACTGGCAAAAGTTTGGAAATATTTATGTATTGACTAGCAAATTTATAATTCTGGTATGGTGGTCTATAAAATAGTTCTACTCTAAAACTAGTTTCAAAAATAATTTTCCTAAAAAACACGTCTGGCCGGGCATGGTGGCGCACGCTTGTAATCCCAGTACTTGGGAGGCGGAGACCGGAGGATGGGGGTTTGCGGCCAGCCTCAGCTACTTAGTGAGGCCCTCCGCAACTTCATGAGACCCGGTTTCAAAATAAAGGATAAAATACAGGGCCGGGGGTGTAGCTCGGAGGTAGAACGCCCCTGGCTTCCATCCCTGGTACTGCAAAAAAAAAAAAAAAAAAAAAAAAAAAACATGCCTGGAGCTTCCAAGAAAAGCCCTCTGGTGGGAATCTTGCAAACTGCCGCCAGGGCCTTAAATGCAATCAACTGCTGGGTATGCTTTCTTCTAGCAGATGACTGACAATAACTGACCATCACTCCCTTACCCTTACCAATAAGCCTGCCCAAAGCAGTGGGAACAGCCTGTCCTCTAGGCACCACATGGAACCCCCGATGCTTTCTCAACCCCATTCTCAGATGAACACCATTTAGCTTGTGATGTGACCAAGTAAGAAAAACTGGATTGACAGCCCTCAAGCAACCTCTCCACAAACAAGAACTAGACAATTAACTGAACTGAAATCTAAGTCAGACACACTGTTAACTAGTACCCCTCAAAAGAGTCGGTCCCACTGGGGGGGCCCCAACAATTATAAAGCCACACCTGTGAACCTCCAAGACTGTATTGTACTTCTCACATTGAAACCAGGTATTAATTTGCCTCTTACCTCAAAATATGGTGAAATACACTTTAGAAGTGATTATAATGGACTTTCATGTTTAAGGAACACCAGCTTGAACCCCAAAGGCGTTCAGATCAGCCTTAACACATGGGTCAGTTATAAATGATGGAATTACCCCAGACTTCCTGTTGAGCCAAAGTGGAGTCTACAAAATCACTAATACATCCTGCTGTATCTAGGTTAATACCTTAAGCCAAGTGAAAGGTTAATACAAAACTCAAGAGGAGCCGGACTTTGTGGCGCACGCCTGTAATCCCAGTACTTGGGAGGCTGAGCCAGGAGAATCACAGGTTCAAGACCAGTCTCAGCAACTTAGTGAGACTCTCAGCAACCTAGTGAGACCCTGTTTCAAAACCAAAAAATACAAAGGGAAGGGGTGTAGCTTGGAGATAGAATCCCTCTGGGTTCAGTCCCCAGTACCAACACATACACACAAAAAAATAATAAATAATAAAACCACAAAGCCACTTGGCTTTCTAATGCGTGTACAAGAGATAAATTAAAAAGAGTTGGCACCAACCTTGTCAGGTCAGATTAATCCAAGAGTCTGAGGGAATGGCAAAGTTGGTATAGAAAAGGGTAGATATTTTCTGGAAACAATTCATGGGTTTCTCCTATTTTGCATGCCTTAGCAAGGAATTATTGGCTTTGCTCTGGACTACCTTTTCAAGGATGTTTACATAGTAAGCAAACTTGGAAGACTGAGATAACATCTCTCTCTACAGCAGCAGGAAAGACTGACATAAGTGCAGCCCAGAAAAATAAAGCTAGTGTCTCCCCAGAGGCAAAGGTTGAGCAGACTTGGTAGTAGTCCCTTTATAAGACTGGGAGTTCCCAAGCTCAGAGTCCCTCAGCTGTAACACAGAATCACTGTGGATATAGCATCCATCTGGGTCCACCTCCATCCCCTCGGACTTGGAGAAAAAGGAACCAATGCAAACACGAATCTCCTGCTACCCACTGTACTATGAGTAACAAAATCCTTTATCTCTAAACCATCAGTTTAGAGAGAAACAGAATCTATGAAACTGGCAAGCTAACTTGTTAGCTGGCAAACAGGGTAGAATCTAATACTATAACTTTTTTTTCGATTCTGGGGATTGAACCCAGGGGCATTCTACCTCCGAGCTACACCCCAGCCCTATTTTTTCTTCTTTATTTTGAAACAGGGTCTCACTAACTTGCAGAGGGCCTCACTAAGTAGTGGAGGCTGGCTGAGAACCCGGATCCTCCAGTCTCAGCCTCCCAAGTACTGGGACTAGAAGTGTGCACCACCACACTCAGCAGTACTATAATTCCTAACAGATGTTGAACTCTGTCAGAATGTTATTTGCACCTACTGTCAAACCGTATGGTTTTCCTTTTTAGTTTATTAATATGGTGACTTTAACATTCAAATGTTAAACCAACCCTGAATTCCTGGGATAAACCCCACTTAATCATCACATATTGTCCTTTTAATGCATTACTAGATTCAATTTCCTGAAATTTGGTTAGGAATTTTTACACTTATGCTGTTTATGGATACAGGTCTATAGTTTTCATATAGTTCTTGGTTTTGGTGTCAGGGTAACATTTGTCCTTATATAATAAATTGGGAAATATTCCTAATTTTTTGTGGAAGAATTTTTATAGAATTGGTATTATTGACTTCTTTTAAGTATTTGATAGAATTTACCAGTGAAGCCATGTTGGCTAGAATTTCCTTGGGAGATTTTAAGCTACAATTTTAATTTCTATAGTAAACATAGGGCTATACTGAACTTTTGTAATTTGTGCCTCCAAGGACATCTGTACATTTTCATTTAAATTGTCAAATTTATTGGCATAAACTTGTTTATAATATTTCTTACTATCCTTTTGATATCTATAGAATCTGTAATGATATCACCTCTCTCATTCCTATATTGGTAATTTATGTCTTTCTCTTTTCTGATCAGTTTGGTCAGAGCTTTATCAAATTTTATCTCAAAGACACAGTTTTTGGTTTCATTAATTTTCTCCATTGCTTTTCTTTTTTTTTTTTTTGGTGGTACTGTGGATTGAACCCAGGGGCATTCTACCTCAGAGCTACACTCCCAGCCCTATTTTATTTTATTTTGAAACAGGGTCTCACAGGTTGCTGAGAGTCTCAATAAGTTGCTGAGGCTACTTTTGAACCTGCGATCCTCCTGTCTCAGCATTCCAAGTACTGGGATATACAAGCATGCGCCACCACACCTGGTTGTTTCACCAATTTCAACTCTGGTATTTATTTCCTTTCAACTGCTTAATCTAGGCTTAATATGCTCTTCAATTTCTAACTCCCTAAAATGAAATTTAGGTTATTGGACTGCTGTAGGAAGAGTAAATCTAGTTACTCCCTCTTGGCTAGAAGCAGAAGTTTACGGTTTCTATTTTTATTAGTAAACTATCACAGTTTGTTTTCTTTTTTTTTTTTTGCGGTACCAGGGATTGAACCCAGAGGCGTTCTACCTCTGTGCTACACCCCCGGCCCTATTTTTTATACTTTATTTTGAAACCGGGTCTCACGAAGTTGCAGAGGGCCTCACTAAGGGAGGAGAGAGAGAGAGAGAGAGAGAGAGAGCGCTGAGGCTGGCCGCGAACCCGCATCCTCCTGTCTCCACCTCAAAGTACTGGGATTACAAGCTTGCGACACCACGCCCAGCTTCACAGTTTGTTTTCTACATTTGTTTATTATTCACCATATCAATTATAGTTCTGCTCCATCAGTTTCTAGGTTTAAAACAATTGTTTTATGTTGAGGGCCGAGACCTGTCTTAGAAGCACACTGAGATTATCATCTTGGACCAGCCCAGTTTGGATACATGGTATTTGGCTGGGTGGGTGGGATCTGTCCGCAAACGGACACATTCCAAGGGACCTGGTGTAATCTTCAAGGTGCAGTCTTTGATGTCGTCTCCACCCAGTAATGGTTAATCTCTCCTTCCCCTAAATTTATCACATGTTTGCCTCGCTGACCTTCTTTACTGTGACCTGAGATAATTGCTGATTTCTGTGTTTGATTAACTTTTAAAATTCCTATAAAAATGAGGCCCTGGCTATAGAGCTCCGGGAGAATTTGCCATCTCCATCTCCTCCCCGACCCCCCGATTATTAAATGTAATTATTTTGCAAATTACCATATCAGACTTCGTGTTGTTTCGTGCGAGAAGACCATTGTTAGGAAGCTGCCTGGTGCAGCGACCGTCTGTGGCAGGATCCACAGGCTTCAGGAAGCTGTCTGGGTGCAGCGACCATCTGTGGCAGGAACCACGGAGTAGATTGTCCGCCGGAGTTACCGCAATAGTTTTATTATATTAAATTTCACCAAAACTTGAATTTATATATTCAGTGACCCACAAATAATTTTCCCTCCAATGATGAAACTTTCAAAAATGAATTTACAGAGGCATTCACAATACAATCAGATGTTTCACTTTTGAAAGTATTAAGTTTCAAGGGCTTTTTTTTTAACCCATGAACTGGATGGAAAAAGTAAATAGAAATGATGGGGGAAAATTGACTTTTTCTTCGAAGTATCTCCTGATTTAAAGCTTTCTGCAAAGTTCTTTTGCTATTGGAGCCAATTCATTAACAGTTATTCCTTTATTTATTTATTTATTTATTTTGGTGGTACCAGGGATTGAACCCAGGGGCATTCTACCTCCAGGCTACACCCCCAGCCCTATTTTTTTATTCTTTATTTTGAAACTGGGTCTCAGTAAGTTGCAGAGGGCCTCACTAAGTAACTGAGGCTGTCTGCAAACCTGGATCCTCCAGTCTCAGCCTCCCCAGTAAGGGGATTACAAGCGTGCGCCACCACACCAGGCTAGCCTTTTTCTTATGTGGAGGTAAAGGTGCACTTATATATCATTCTGATGCATGACTTCACTTGTCATTTGCAAATTCCAAGGTTTTTGCCCATATAAAATTAAAATAATAGCTGATAATGGATTGAATTAATTTTAAAATAAACTTACCTAGTATGATAGTCCTGAAAGTCAACTTTAACATGTTGTAACAGTTATGTTTCTGAAGGTAAAATTTATGGCTAAACCTGCAGACATCTCAAACTCAGGGTATGTCCAAAACAGAACCAATTTTCCTCTCCTTCTCTAGTAACTGTACTTCACCAGCCATCCTAGCTAGAAACCAATGAGTCACTTTTACCTTTTTCCCCACAGCCAGTCAGTCAACAGTCCTGTTGATTTATTTTTTCCTTTTATGTAGGAGAAATATACTACTACTCAACCTCTACTGTAAGGTTGGCAGCCCTGAGAACTCCTTTTCTTAATGTAGCATGTTATGGATGTATTCCTGCTCCAAAAGAAATGAGGAGAAGGTATTTCCACATGCAACTGGAGATTTAAATTCAGCAAAATTATTGAATCTATGTTCCTCTGTATCCTACTACTTTTTGTCAAGCCAATCACCTCAAACTCCGACCATGTGAAGAGACTTCTAACTTCTCATTCCATTCTAATTCATCCTGCACACTACAAGCATAGTAAACCCTAGTTATAATAACTTATTTCAACATAAATTCCATTCAAATACCTTTGACAGTAAGTTCCCAGTGACTACAAGGCAATCCAAACTACACAAGACAGCATACAATCTAGACTCAGTTTACTTGTTTGGCTTCAGATCCAAATACTCTTCCTGTCCATTACATAATATTTTAGTCACTTTACTAGCTGCTCCCTAAGATATACACATACAACAGCAATGCAGTTTATGCTTTTCCTTCTGACTGTGCTCCTTCATTACCTGTGTTCTAAAACATTTTGCGCATACTCTTAACATAGCAGTTAACGCACTGCCTTAGTTTGACTGTTGGTTCTTCAGAACAGCAGTGGTGGCCCAGGCCTGTAATCCCAGTACTTGGGGGACTGAGACAGGAGGATCTCAGGTTCGAGGCCAGCCTCAGCAATTTAGCGAGTCCGTGTTTCAAAATAAAAAAGGGCTGGAGTTGTAGCTTAGAGGTAGAGTGTCCCTGGGTTCAATCCCCAGTACCAAAAAAAAAAAAGAAAAAAATTCCCAATCCTTATCAGTGTGCCTGAAATGCAGAACATGAACATATGCTAGATAAAGGTATTTCAAATATTCAGCTAATGTAAATGGACAACATCCACATTAATGTTTGTTATCCCTAGTACACATTTTAGCACATGGCTAGAAATAATACTTGAAGAAATGTAACTGATAAAAGTAAACTTACTTCCCAAAGGAGAGAATGAGAACAAGAGGAAGGGAAAGATAAAAAGTCACATGTGCCGACTAGTTAAAAAATGAATAAATAAAGCCAAAAAGAAATTATGAGGCAAGCATGTGGCCTCTGGTCTAGTGTACTAACTCGAGAAAACTCACTTCACCGGAAGCCAGGAAAGCTCAGGGCGCAAAACACCCAGTGAAGCCGTGTCAGGACGACACAGCCAACACGTATGGACGTCCGGAAGAACTAAGGTGTTGTTTTGAGTAACCAGAATCTCGAGTTCCTGAGCGGCTTAGGCCTCCGACACCACCCTGGAGAAGACACACCCTAGGCTGGCCTCTCCTGCAGGACTGGTGGCCTGAGCCACGCACCTGATCACGCCGGCCCGGGACTGGGAGGCTCCGCAGAGAAGTGGCGGAGGAAAGGAAAAGACGGGTGCGAAGGGATGGGGGTGGGGGAGGCCCTCGGGTCAATTAAAGTACTTCAGTTCCGACTCCTGAGAACACAGCAGTGCACAAAACAGATCCTCGCGCCCTCGTGGTGTGGCTCTCCAAATTACTGTGGAAGCGCGAGGGCCCCGGGCCGAGGCGGGAGCAGAAGCTGTCCACTCCCCTCAACCGCGGCTCCAAGTTCCCTGTCACTTCGCTCCCGGAGCCGGGTGGCGGTGGCCGCAGGTGACCGCCCCATGCCTAGCCTGGGCCTCCTCCCGTGACCCCCGGCCCAGGACGGTCCCCTTGGTTCTCACCGAATCCTTTAATGAGCTCGGTGAAGACCCCGGGGTCGCTTTCCATGAGGCACCACTCCCCGGCATTGCCCGTCATGGCCCCGGCCACACGCCGCCCGGTTTTCCACCTGGCGATCTCGGCCGCCCCCCGCACCAGCTGCCGCCGGCCCCAGATCTCAGCAAACCCGCCGCCGCGCTCGTCAACCCCACGTCACCCCGCCTACTTCCCGACAGCCTCCGGGCGCCGTCACCTGCAGCGCGACGGAGCGCAGGAGGACGCTCTAGCCACCCGGGAGACGTCGACGCTGCGGGCCTGGCGGGATCCGTGGCGCACTCGGAAGGGGCCGGCGCCTGCCAAGGAAGGGGCGGGGCTTCCGGCGCCTGCCAAGGAAAAGGCGGGGCTTGCGCGCTCCGGGGGCGGGAACATCCGGGACCCGCGCCTTCGGGGGCGGGGGCGGCGCCAGAGCGGAGGGGCGGGGCTCTCCCGGGAACCGAACCTAGAAGCGCCGGCGGCGGTGGAGCCCGAGCTCTTACCTTCTCCCGGCGCGGCGCGGGGCTTCTTGCGGCGCTGGGAGTCCGGAGGGTCGGCGGCCACAGGCACAGGTGAGGAGCCGCCGGGGGCCCTTTGTGCGGTCGGAGCGATCCCCGGGACGCGCGAGGGCTGGGCGGTCCTCCATCCCAGCGGCAGCGGCCGGCCCAGCACTTGGCCCACCGTGGGCTTCCCCCTCGCTGCCTCTGCGCCCTGCGCCCTGGCCAGCAAACCAGCCCCGTTCTAGGCTCGTTCTTTCTGGGTCCAGCCGGGACTCTCGGAAGGGTGCCCGAACCTGGG
>PVJS01029930.1:0-13493 GCA_004027185.1 Glis glis
GGGTCTGTTCTTGCCAAAATCATGGCTGCTGTTCCCGTGGGTAATCCTCGAGGGCTGAGCCGACTCTGCCAGGGGGGTTTTGTTTTCTTCCCACCCACACGGGATGCTCTTGTCCCTTGCGGTGAGACTCTCAGCGCTTCTGCAATCCTGTGGTGGCACCAGTACTGTGGAGCCTGCCCTCACGCCTCCCTCCCTGGGCTCTTGCTGGCTGCCAGAGGCGGAGCAGGTGCTTCCTGGGTGGCTTTTCAATGCCGTGGGATAACTGGATGAGGCGCCATTGTTGGGTGTTAGCCCTTCATTTGATTCAGGCAATGGATACTTCTCACAACCGAGCTCAGAAGCGCTCTGTCCTGAAAGGCTGCTGTGATTCCCGAGGTCACTGGGGTTCTCAAAGCCACGTTTGTTCCCCTTTCCTCCAGGAGGACCTTTTGTAGGGTCTGGTATCAGGACTGTCTCGGGGTCATGGTGGTCCACACTGGCAGCATCTCCGAGGGCCTTCTGTGATCCTTGCTCTGAAGAAGTCCCAAGGCTCGTTGGCATCCCACAGGGTCTGCTCAGCCTTGCTGAGGATCTGGGATCCCCGCTGTCCTCAGCCACAGCGGGAAATGCCGCTTGTGCGTTTTCAACCACAGTCTCTCCTCCAGAAACACGAGGACACTTGTCTTCATGACACAGTGCGCTTTGTAGAGGGGCAGGAGGGGCTGGCATTTCGTGGACGATGGGACGCTGCACGGTGATCTGTGCAGGCTCCATGGCAGGCTGTGTTCGCCGCAAGGCCTGGACTGCGGGAGGGGCCAGAATGGGGATCCCTGCCACAGCTCCCTGCTCTGGGAGGTGCCTCTGGATGGCGAAGAGGGGCTCCCCTTCCGAGCCCGGGAGGGCTATTTCTGCTTCATCCTCAGAACTGCACACGGTCATGGTGATTTCAGGGACCTCCCTTGCTCCTTCCTCCAGCCCCCAGGTGTGGCCCACTGACCCCTCTGCCGCGGGCTCCACCATCCTGTCCCCTCCAGCTGGCCTGGCCCCCCTGAGACTGGCTGGTCCGAGTGGGGACGGCCCAGGCAAGTGGCCGGGGAGGACTTCACCTTCACAGGAGACCCAAGAGGAGTCCAGCTGGGGGGCACACTCCATATTCAGAGCCACATGGCTGTCCCCGTGAGCTGCTGCCTGGGGCATCGAGGACTCTGAGGGCGTTGGCTGTCCTCTGGGCTCTCTGCTCAGGGGCCCTGTTCCTGGTGGTGTGTTCCCACTGGGCTCTGTGTCCCCCAAGTTGGGGGACATGCTGCTCTCACTCCTGGGCCAACGCCTAGATTCCAAGTGACTGATTTTTGTGCAGTGGGACAGCCAGCTCTGGGGGCTGCAGACAACGGTGGCGATGCTGAGGGCCGGCAGGGGCTCAGCTGTGCAGGCCAGAAAGCGGGCAGGGGGAGTCCTGGTGCAACTGGTGGCCATGGTGGCCAGGTGAAGCACCCGAACCTCTGGCCTGTGCATCTTCTTCTGCAGGCTCTTGCCCTTTCGTCCCTCCCTGTGGAGCGGTAGCACACCAGCCTCCGAGTGGAGGCAGCCACTCTGCTCAAATCTCTCGCGCAGCTTGGACAGAATGGAGCTCCTGCCCACGATCCTTGGCAGGAGGCCCCTGGCGGCTCCAGGCCGCGGAGCAGGGGGCTTCTCTCGTGCTTCCTTCTCCTCCGCTGCCAAGAACTTCTTCAGGATAGTTTTCACGGTGCTCTTCCCACCAGGGGGGCTCCACCGAGGCCTCTCGCTGGCCAGCGGCCTCTGGCCTGGGCTGCTTGCCCCCTCCTTGGTCTTTTCCAGGAGCTTGTTGATGGTGGCACTCACGAGGCTCCTGCCAGGGCCCTGCTTGTCCTTGGAGATCAGCCGGCCCACCTCCCGAGTCCTCTTGAGGTGGGGCTCCCGGCCCATGCCCATGAACTTGGCCTGCAGGAGCTGGAAGCGTGTGGGCCTCCGGCCGGCCTCCTGGGGCTGCGGCAGGCAGCCAGCCTTGTGCTCCCCGTCCTTAGCCCTCTGCTCCCTGTCTGCACGGTCCAAGACATAGAGGAGGAGGCTGCCGAGGAGGAGGCGGACTGCCTCATCGCAGGTCCGGCTGATCTTCTTCCTCAGGACTTGTGCGTCAATGGACATCTCGCTGTGAATCTTGTTGCTCTTTGAGCTGTAGGAGAAAAACACAAAAAACAGGTGGTCACCTATTTATCACTGTCCCAAGATGGCTCTATAGAATACTTCTGATGGGGACCCTACATTCTAAGTGCCCCCAAGAGTCCAGGAGGAAGGGCACAGGGTGGGGCTGAGTCTGTCTCTCTGTTGGCGCTGGGATGTCAGGGATGCCTGTGGCTCTTCAGGGCCACTGCTTCCTGTTAAATAGCACCAGCTCTGACCCGCTCTGCTCCTGAGGGCTCTGAGAAAGCACGTTGTAAAACACGTTGTGTAGATAAGGTATTCCTAAATAAAAGGACATATTTATATATACATAATTGTGTGTGTGTGTGTGTGTGTGTGTGTGTGTGTGTGTGTGTGGTACTGGGGATTGAACCCTGGGGCATTCTACCTCCGAGCTACACCCCTAGTCCTATTTTATTTTTATTCTGAAACAGAGTCTTGCTAGGTTGATGAGAGTCTCACTACTTGCTGAGGCTATCCTCAAACCTGCAATCCTCCTGTCTCAGCCTCCTAAGTACTGGGATTATAAGCGTGCGCCACCACGCCTGGCTTAAAAAGATATATTCTGCTCACATAAATAGGCAAAAATCAAGTATAACAATTTATCTTCTCTCTGTGGTCTACACATATCTAGCTTTAAGTATAAAAGATAAAATTAACGTTGTGTTGCGTACTACTATAAACCCAAGGGCCAGAGGTCCCAAAGGCAGAGGATCTGAGGGCAAGCACAAATCCGGGTGGGGGCAGGATGGATGCCCCAGCAGGCTCCTGTCAGGCACTAGTGCCATAGTGGGCACTGACCCCCAAAAACAGTGATAGCATGGAGGTAAGAGAGCTGGGCCCACAGGCTCCCAGGGAGACCCCAGGCTATAGGGGGCCTGTGAGAGGTTTTTCTGCCACGCCCTGCAGAGGACCCACCGGCAGAGCTGGCCTGAGAGATGGTTCTTTGTTATTTGATGAGGTTTCCTCAGCTCAGCATCAGGCTAGGAAGTTCTGCTCTTCCGAAGCCTGGACCATGCTCTCTGAGCAGGAGGGTCTCCTGGTCAGTGGGTGGCCCGGGACCACCTCCTCCCTCCCCAGCTGGTAATATTGTAAAGATGCACCCAGAATGCTCTTGCACTTGTTAGTGATTCGTTCTAGGGAGATGACCAGAGATGTGAACAAATACCCGAGTGCCACAAACAAGCTCTCCACAGGGCTATTCATAATGTTTCAAAACCAAGCCAGGCGTGGGGGTGCACGCCTGTAATCCCAGTACTTGGGAGGCCAAGACAGGAGTATCACAGGTTCAAGGACAGCCTCAGCAATGTAGCAAGACTCTCAGCAACCTAGTGAGACCCTGTTTCAAAATAAAATTTAAAATAGGGGTGGGGGGGTAGCTTGGAGGTAGAATGTCTCTGGGTTCCATCCCTAGCACCACAAACAAACAAACAAAAAACCCGAAAACCCGGAGACACCTAAATGTCTAATCCCATGGCTGCCTAGATAGTGGTGCGCACATTTCAGGGGAAACGAGGGCGCAGGTCTCTGCTCACAGAGTGATGCTCCGTGGACGTACTTTCCTGCCTTTTCCCAAAAGAGAGAGTTCTGGGTTTAGAAGCCACATAACTTTCTAGAAGTATCCTTCTAGAAAGCTGTTATGAAGCAAGTGGGCCCTGGTGTGATGGGGGAGGTGACAGGCTGAGTCCACCGTTCACCCCGTGTCTTGTGGATGGCCTCCTGTGGCTGCGTGAGCTATGGCCACGTGATCATTCAACACCGAGGAAGGCATCCCGATGTGGAGCAGGGTGCAGCCTCACTCAGGCCCTGATGCAGTGAACTCACACAGAAAGGGCCTGCCGACCTGGCCTCGAAGGCAGGGGACACCAGAGCCCCTGGGGGCCCGTGGGGCCTGGATCTCAGGAGGCACGGCGTTCCTTTTCTCCTTTTCTTTTTTGTTTTTGAGATGGACCTTGCTATGATGCTGATCTGAACTCACAGTCTTCCGGCCTCAGCCTCCTGAGTGGCTGGGGTTACAGTGTGCCCACCATGCCGGTCTGAGCACAGCGTTCCCGAGTCCCCTGTGGGGCCTGAGCCAGAGGCCCCCAAGAGAGGTGGCAATCCCACCAAGCCACCCGTGACTGCGTCTGAAGAACCAATGGTGGGTAAGACTGTGAAACAGGAACTTCAGCCTGAGCACACCCAATGCCACATTGTGGACTGGTTAGCTCAGTGCACGGGGATGACTTATCCGGGAGCAGCTGTGTCGTCTCTGGCACCGAGAACGCCATTGTTCTGAGTAATCGGAACCTGGAGGGGCCAATGCCCCAGGAGGAGCAGCTCTGTGTCCTCATAGGGTAAACCGATTCTGGGGCTGCCCCCCCAAACTGCTCCGGCCAGCTGCCACTCACACTCCCTGGGCCAGAGTGGATAGACACACCCTTGGCCAGCATCACAGGGTTGTGAAGGCCGGCACGCTCCGGGCCTCTGTGGCACGTCGTCTCCGTCCGGCTGCCTGATCCATCTCTCCCACAGATGCTCTGCAGACACGACCCTCTGATATGACCGGGTTGCCCACAGAGGGCTGCTCTGGGTGGAGAGACCTTGTTCACCCGAGGAGGCTGGACTTCCGGGATATTATCATGGTCTAGGAAAGTGCTCCAGCTGTTTCTTCCAAACCCCCAATACCCCGCCAGCTCTCGAAGGCAGAGGACACTCAGAGGGCTCTGCGGGCACTGGGCTCAGGAAGCTGTGCATGATGGCTTTGGTTTGAGGTGTCCTGATGTCTGAGACCAGGTGGTGCTGCGAGCTGGGTTGGCAGGAGCATCAGGCAGCGTCTGCATTTCCCAGGGCTGCGTGAGACATGGGCATGCTCTGATTGGTGGCCACCTAGGCTCAGCATCCTGGGGCCGGCCCCTGGCAACTGCCCAGACCCATCTCTGCCAGGCACCTGGGGGTCTCACAGGCATGGCACATGCACCCCCAAATTTTCCTCCTCCTGTCTTGCCTGCCTCACCAAATGATACCTCCAGGCCTTCAGGCCCCCCAGGCACACGGGAGCTGCCTTGGCCCCATAGCCACTCGGTCCAAAGCCTTAGGACGTGCCAGACCTGCCTCTGTCCCCAGAACTGACACTAGCTCCAGGAACCCCCCCTCACCCCCCTCAGGCTTTCCTACTCCACACGAGCTCTGCCACAAACAACAATGAATGGTGTCCACACCCCAACATCCACGGGCCCATGTGTCCCCACTATCAGCCACCCAGCGGGCTCCTGCTGTGGCCCTCCCTCACTCCTGTCCTCCTGCCTTCCTCTGCCCATCCTGAGGCGCCACCCTCCTCTTGTCCTGGCTGAGGTGGGGGTCCTCTACTGCGTCTCTCCTTCGTTTGTCTTGTCATGGCCACCTGCTCATGGTTCCATCAGGAGCATGTCCACACAGGATCCAGTATGGGGTTCTGTACCCAGCACATACCACACTAGCGTGTTTGTGGATCCAGAACCCACAACACTCCAGCAAGGTGCTGTGTGGGTCCTAGGCCTGAGACCCCCAACACCCTCCAGCAAGGACCTGTGTGGGTCCTAGGCTGGAGACACCCCCCCCCCCAGCAAGGTGCTGTGTGGGTCCTAGGCCGGAGACCCCGCCCCACAGGGCCCAGCCGAGCACTGCACTCCAGGCCACACCTGTCCTCACATGCGAGTTCCCGGGAGCCACAGGCCTGTGGGGACATGCGACAGAGGGGTATAGACAGCCTCACCTGGCCCACATGGCGGGAGGAGGCTCGGGGAGCTGGTGATGCCCTAGGGCGCGTCGTGGCCACACGCCTGCGAGGCTGGCATGGCTATTTCAATCCTCTTAATGACTTCAGGTTGAGTCATTAGGATGACTAAAATAGCCACACTGACACACGCTATGGGACATTCTGATCACTTGAGTAACGGCCACGAGGCTCCACCATGCAGGACGATGACCTGCCACTTCTGAGCCACAGTCTAAGTGGAGAGATGCACACAGAGCCCAGGGTCCCGTCGTCCTCCTGTCTTGGCCAGGTGATGCGGAGCGTTGGAGACTGGACAGAGCTGTGCACTTTGAGAGCCGCTCACTTCTCCCTTCAGCTGAGGGGACCGCTCACCATGGCTCTGCACCACCCTCGGCCCTGGGCCGTACAGCTTCTCCGCAGTGGTATGCGAGCAGGACTCCCGAGCAGTCTCGGGAGCCATGGCAGATCTGAGCCCAGCTTTGCTGTTCTGTCGAGGCCGAGCCACATCACATGTAGCTTCTACCCCAACCACGAGGTTAGCATGTTTCCCAGATACAGTCTGGCAGCCACCACCTACCACCCCAGATGGACACATGCCACCACTGGTGTCCTCAGTCCAACTCTGGTGGAGACAACATCAGGTTCTATCCACCTGCCCTAGGTGGAGTTCCGGAAAGTTCCAAAATGCTTTCATGATCATCTAAGAGATGTTTTTGCTCATAGTGCCAGTCAGATACTTTTCTAAGATTTATAGGCCAGGGATTAGGGGATTAGACAGTGCCTTAAATTCTTTTCTGGTGAGCCATGCTCGCCTTGGTGGCCGTGCCCATGACCCGCTGCAGGAGGACGGCTGTTTGCAACAACTTGGGCCCATGGGGACAACTTGACTGAGACCGGGGACGGAGTATTCACAGCCTCTCCAATAAACCACTGGGTTTAGTAACCATCATTGACCAATGGTCCTCCTTCCTGTGGGTCTCCGCTCACTAGTGCCCTGGCCATCCACTGCTGCTGTAGGGAGGGGCTTCTGCCCCTGCAGGCCACCTCTCCAGGTCCGCAGGCCTGAGATCCAGCCCACCTCCCCACTTCTGTTGAGCTCCAGTGGCGCCGGCCATCCTTGCGTTCCTTGTGACCCGGGCCACTGCCCGGAGCCTTGGAGCCAGCTCTCCCATCTCAGCACATTCTGGCTCCAGAGTGTCTCATGACTGGCCCCTCATGCCCTGGCTCTGGTGTCCCCTCCTGGGGGCAGCCCCTAAAGTCACAACCTGTGACCACTCTCTGGCACATCATCAGGAGTGGTCCCTGTCATAGTGCTGGCCACCTCTGAGATCCAGTGTGATTTCAAACGAGTCGTTCTATTTCTGTCTGGCCCCCATGCGAACACTGGCTCTGTGAGAGCAGGGAGCGTCTCTGTCTCCCTCTTATCACCCCAGGGCCCACACGGCGCCCAGCAGGAACAGCAGGCCTCAGCAGACGCCTGGGGACGGGGTGGACGAGCACCCTTGGGATGCCTGGTTCTCCCTCTGTTATGCCTTTGTCTCCCTCCACAAGAGCCACACTGTGTCCTCAGCAGGGACAGCCTCCTTCTCTCCTCTGGCGGGCTCCTGTTCATCCTTCATTCCCTCTTCAGGGCACCCTCCTCACAGAGCCAGCTCCGTGAGCCTCACATCGTGATTCTATGAGACCTCTGTGTGTCCCCCACAGGGGTGACCATAGAACCTCAGGACTCCCAAAGTCACTGAACTGGAGGGCAGGCAGTTCTTCTCCTGTCTGCCTCACTCCCCTCTGACCTCAAGCCTAACAAGCAATAGGGCTCTGGGGCCCTTGCTGAGTGAATGCACCCTGCCCTGGAGGGCTGGGGCAGCTTGTGGGGCCCTGCTGCTGCCCAGGGGGATGCTCTTCGCCCAGCAGTGGCAGCAGGCGAGGCTGAGTTTGTCCACCATGTCCCTGAGAGACTTGGATGAGCTGCATGGCCGGCCGGAACGGAATCTACTCCTCCAAGTCCAACATAAACATGGGGTGCAGTACACCTTCCTAATTTAACCAGCGATTCTGGCTGGCAGAAGAGGTCATCTAAAATACGAGGAGACTGGGATTATCATGGCGTGGACACATGGGCCTGCTCACCCACTGGACACTTCCATGGCCCTGTCGGCCTCTGCCCCACCCAAGGCACAGTCCATGTCTGTCCTGGTTCTCACCACGCACTGCCCAGCAGCAGGGCCTCGACTTCCCTACCCTGCTGTCAGCGGCCATGCCAGGGTGATGAGGCCTGTCTGACCTCCACTCTGAACATTTGCCCATGGACTGGGGCAGAAATGGTGCAGCAGGTCACCTATGACCCATGCCTGCCTGTGAGTCATCCCGGTTTGTCACGGTGAGGAAGAAGTACTGACCACAGCACCTGACACACAGGGGCAGTGGCCTGGGTGAGTCCAACCCTGGGTCCTGGAGGAGACACTGTAGGATAGCTACACCTCCCAACGTCCAAGTTGCTCCTGTTCCAAAGACGCACCTTTTTCGATATGCTCAGAGGAAGAAAGAGAAAGACTGCACCAGTTAAACTATGAGACACAATGAAATATAGGATGCATCACAGTTCCAGAATTATTAAAGGAAACACCCGATCTGGAATGAAACACGGTGGCACTCTGCTGTTGGTGGAGGCAGGTCCGTTTGCCAAGAGGTAGGGAAGTGACATCAGAAAGAGCCGCGAAGAGCAGATGTTTAAAGGTGCTGGGTAGCAAGTGGAGGAACGGCAGGCTCCACCTCAGGGTCTAAGTGTAGACCACAGCCCCCTGCACCATGGGGTGCAGGGCCACAGTGAGGAAGACCAGGAAGGTGCAGAGGTGGTGTGCAGACAGAAAGAACCAGAAGCCAGGTCGGCGGGAAGGCCCAAAGCAAGCCGTCCACCTGCTACAATCCCATCACGGAGAGAAACCACATGTGTCCACAACACACAAGCACAAGGGTGTCCCACACAGTCCTGACTGTGTGTAGAGGTTTCAGGAAGGAGCCGTAAAGAGTAAACAATGCCAGGCGCGGTGGTGCACACTGCAATCCCAGAAACTGGGAGGCTGAGGCAGGAGAACTGTAAATTCAAGGCTAGCCTAGGCAACTTAGTGAGACCCCGCCTAAGGAAAAAAACCCAAGTTAAAAGGGCCGGGAGGCAGCTCAGTGGTAGAGCGCCGCTGGGTTCAATCCCCAGTACTACCAAATGCATAAAAAATGAACCGTGACCTGTGTTGTCTCTGGGGCCTGGGTGAGCCCAGGTCAGGTTTGAAAGAATCATCGATAACATCTGAATTTCTGAAGCTGGGTGCACATATTACTTTTATAATAAAAACTAAATCAAGCAAATATTAAGTTTCTAAAAGTGACAGTAGGATGGTATTTACTGCTTTACTTTCCATGATTTTATTTTTCTTTTCAATTTTTGCATTTCTCTGTAATAGGCAAATGAAACTGGGGAAACTTGTTTTATGATGTCCATGAATTTCATTTCGGCTTATGTATTCTAACTTATAATCAATTTGTACACGGCTTCACTTTCTGGTTCTTTCCATGGGTCTACACTGCCAGCGAGGGGCCTCGTTGGCCCTGCTGTGCCACACTCCTCAGAGGCCGGCTCCTCTGTGTGGGAGGGTTGGGGAGGGAAGGCCACCTTCAGGGCAGGCTGGTGACCTGGGAAGGCATGCTTCAGAACACCGTGCCGCCATGCTGTGTAGTCTAGGAAAGCTTTGTTTCCTGAAAGATTAGTTTCCGTCGACACCTCTAAGCTCGCTGACTTGGCTGGGAGTGAGCAGCGCGGGGTGTGCACCCCTCATCCACACCTGCCTTCTGCCTCTGTCTGAAAGCACCTTTGCTCAATCCTTCATTCAGAGTATGACACGTGCACACTCTGCTGCCATCTGCTCCATGGAGGATGCCACGGATTCCTGTACCCACCTGGCTGCGCTTCCCCACCAAGTGGCAGCGAGGTTCTCTACTGAAAAGCAGCTCCACACCCAGGCCATGCAGCAGGGCCGTGTCCATCAGGGCACCGAGGGAAGAGGATGAGGGCTCGGGAGACGGGGCCATCTAGGGGCCACCTGTCCAGTCGTCCCCCAGATACCCATCCAAGGAGAAGAGAGCAGCATCACCACATCCCATCCAAACTACCCCACAAAAGGAGGCACGGCCTATGGAGCGAGGTTGCATTCCAGACACAAGCCGGTTGCCGTGAGTCCATGCCTCCTGCCTTGGCCAGTTCCTCTACAGAGCCGCAGGGACCTGCCTGTCCTCTCCCTGCGGAGGGCACAGGCTCTCCCCAGAGAACGCCCTTAAATGAAACGATAGGCCCAGCTGAGGGCCCATGCACAGCATGTCCTCGACCCCCTGCCGTTTGACTCGACCAGAAGCCACTATCCTGTCCCAGGTGATTCTAGCCACAGGAGCAAGCACCCTTCTCCAGGCTCCCCTGGCGTCCTCACCAGGCTGCAGGGGCCAAAGAGCTTCTCTGTGACAAGTGATGTGTGGACCACAGGGAAGATGCAGGAGATGGCAGGAGGCCATTGCTCCCAGGCCTTCTCCACAAGTTGTTCCAAGAGAGGCCAACTTTCAAGATCTAGTGTGATGGAGAGCTTGGCTGGGGAGGTTAAGCACGGTGCTTCTGGTGGCACCCGAAGGCACCTGGCTCTACTGTGCCACCTCCGTGAGGACACAGACTCTGACTGCTGATGGGGCGTGGGGAGGCGGCGGGTGTGCCAGCCATCGAAACACATCAGGAGGTAGAAAGAGTGGCAGCCATTCTCAAACAGAGACCCTCTGCAGTTAGTTTGTTGATGTGAGCAGACAGCATTCATTTTGTGGCAGAATAAAACACACCCATCGTCCAAGAGACTCTTGGTAGCACTGTATTTGGAGGGTCAGTGCAGCAAACCTGAGGCCATGTCAACACACAGGTCTGGGTGAGAGAAGGAAAAATGTTCTGGGAGAAACAACGTGTTTCAAACGCAAATAGAATCGCAGAGCCGGAGGGAAGAGCTAGCATCTAATTGCGACCCAGGCCCATCCGCAGGGATTCCCTGAGGAAGCCCCAGATCGCCCTCACCTACGGGAGGCTACTCGCGTGTGGGCACTAGGGGCGGCCCTCCACGAGGGGGTGGCAGAGGGCTTTACTTCTCCTCCGTGGACAGGCGGTGGAGGGCGGCGCCCACGTCCTGCAGTCTGTCCTTGTGCTCCAGGTCCTGGTACAAGCCCGCGGGGACGGCCTCCAGGCCGTGCAGCAACCCGAACAGGCAGCCGGCAATCGACCCAGTGGCCCCACTCTCACCTGCAAGGGCAGACACAGGCGTCTGCAGGCTGGACACTGCAGGCGGCTCCTCCCACGCCCGTCCCAGAGGCCCTCTTGGGCCGGTGGCCCCCATGGTGGCTACGCCTCCTCCTACCCATCCCAGTCAGTGCAGGGGACGGCCAGAGGGAGCGGGAGCCGAGGGCCAGGCCGAGCTCTGCTCTGCTGCAGGGCAGTCCCCCAGGCTGACACCTCTGACCACGCTCGCACAGCACCTTCCCAGCCTGGGCCTGCGTTCATGCCCATCACGCCTGCACAGCTTCTCAGAGCTGTGGATGCGTGCTGGACACTGGACACTCGCTCACCACCTCCTCGGGCAGTTTTTAAAAATCTGTGAAGTGAGGTTGGTCGGTGATGGCCTCCCACAGCATCCTTCACAGGCGTTAGAGATTTGTCAGTTCCGAAATAGGAATGCACTGAGCTGCCACCTCTTTTTTTTTTTTTTTTTTTTTTTTTAGGTACTGGGGATTGAACCCAGGGGCATTCTACCTCCGAGCTACAACCCCAGCCCTATTTTTTTTTATTCTTTATTTTGAAACAGGGTGTCACTAAGTTGTGGAGGGCCTCACTAAATAGCTGAGGCTGGCTGCGAACCCAGATCCTCCTGTCTCAGCCTCCCAAGTACTGGGATTACAAGCGTGTGCCACCATGCCTGGCTATGAGCTGCCACCTCTGAGACTCTATGCAGGGCCCTTCCGCTGGGAACCTCAGAGCCCTAGATTCCTTCCTGTGTGGCCTCCATTCCCACACTGAGTCTGAGTCCTGGACACCTTCCAAACAGGCTTACCCATGTGCACGCACATACACATACTCAGGCACACACATGCACATGCACACACTCAGGCACACACATGCACATGCACACACAGGCACAGGCACACACACTCAGGCACACGCACACACATTTTTATACACTCAGGCACACACACAGGCACAGGCACACTCATATACACACTTAGGCACACGCATGCACACTTACACACACTTAGGCACATGCACACATATACTCAGGCACATACGTACACACACGTACATACACACACACACACACACACATGTAGTGGGCAGAAAGGCTGCAGTGACAAGTGGAGGGAGGCCCTGGGAGGAGTGGGGTGAGCCCTGGGAGAGGCTGAACATAAACATTCAGGGACAGGGAGCAGGACCAGGAGCCACCTCAGCCATGCCTGTGATTTTTGTGACTGTCCTTTCCTTCCTCCTCGCAGCTCTGACACCCACAGCTCATCCTTAGCCAGCGGCAGGGCCGAGGCTGAGGCCCTTCCACCTTACGTCCATTCCTGTTGGTGGAGAACAGCTCTGGCCACATGGAACTGTCTGCTGGGGGGAAGGCTCTGGCCATACACTGCAATCACAGAGATGCATTTGCTACGGGGCTGGGGTCAGAGGACTCTGCTGGGCGATGACCAGGTCAAGGTGGGTCCCTGCCATGCAGTAGACTCCCTACCGTGCTCTGCCGGCCACTCCAGTCCACCCAGGCAGCCATGCTTGGCACCCTTTAGCTCTCTTCTCCCATCACATAACCCCCCTCAGCTGTCTGCACTGCTTCCTCCCCCAGCCCTCCGCCAGGCTCCCTGCACCCCTCTGCCCTCTTCCCGGCTGGGCCTTCTCCTTCACGGCCCAGAGCTGAGCCCCAAACAGGCCAGGGTCTCCCCCAGTGGGCATGTTGAATCTCAGTGGGAAGGCCATGCATGACCCTACTATCAGCGACCTCAGGTTTGTGGAGAGTCCCGGCCAGGCCAGGAGGTAGGCATTTGCCCTTATCCTCTGGTTTCCCACTCGCAGCAACCTCATGGGGAGGTGCTGCCAGGAGAGAATGGGCAGCAGGAAGTGAAGCACAGTCGCCCGACCCAGGACCCCTGGCTGCCACGTGCAAGCGGTGACTGTGCAGAGCCGAGGAAGAGCAGGACGCAGGGCCCGTGGCTGAGGCCTGCGGCTCTTGAACCAGCACGGCAGGGAGAAGATCCCCCTCCCCATGACCCTCATCCTTGACCTCCCAGGCAGGCGCCACAGCAAGAGACATGCACAGGCGTGCCATGGCCAGAGCCGCCCAGAGCGGCTGCAGCGTGGAGACTGGCTGGCCCTCCTTGTCTGTGACCTGGGCCCACGGGGGCCTCTCACCTGCATGGAACATGGCCCGTTGGCATAGCTCAGCCCAGCTGCTCCCCGCTGCCAGCAGGGCGTCGTAGGCGATCATGGGAGCGTCGTGGCCCCGGCGGCCCCCTCGGCCTT
>PVJS01029930.1:13593-24485 GCA_004027185.1 Glis glis
GCACACACACATGCACACACGCGCACACACACACGCATGCACGCACGCACACACACACACACACACGCACACACACGCACACACACACACACACACACACACACACACACGTGGTGGGCAGAGAAGCCGGTAGTGACCAGCCGGCGTGTATTGGTGGAGGGAGGCTGGGGGCCAGGGCTGGTGACCAGCCTGCAGGCATGTCCCCACCGGGGCAAGACTCACCTTGTCTCTCTCCTCTGCATCATAGTTGTTGGGGAAGGTGGCTTTGTTATCTGTGTCTTCACTGATTTTTCTCTCCTCCAAATAAAACTGCCATTTAGCTTCGAAGTAAAACCAGTGCTCCTGGTACTCTGAGCATAAGCACAGGTGAGTAGGCCTGGGGGCTGGGGGGGCGCCTCCCAGCTGCAGGTGTGTGGAGAAGGAGCCCCGCACCAGGGCACCCAAAACCTGGGGCCTCTGCAGGCCCAGGTGCCTTGAAGAGGCAGCAGCCCTGGCCCCAGGCTCACCCCACCCCTCTCTTCCAGGACACATTGGACACCTCATTCCAGAAAGTTTCCTCAACAATTTAAGAATGACAAAGGAGGCACAGAGCTGCCTCAGGTGGCCCAGGTCCCTCTTAGAGCCGAGGGCCCCGCCCATGGGGCGGAAGGTTCTTCCTGAAGATTTGGCCACCAGGGGAGGGGCTGTGGGTGTCCTGGTCCTGTGCTGTGGCCCCTGCGCCTGGGACTCGCTTTGATGCACCCACTGAATGGCTGGGGTGGCAGGGCTCCCGGGGGGTCTCTGACAGGTGCTAGATGGAGCCCTGGAGCAAAGGCCCTGAGGGGCACAGGCCTCTGCAGGGTTCCCAGCCTTCGTATCATGGGCACACTCCTCCCAGGCCGGGTGGAGGGTGGGTCCCAGGCAGTGGGGGCGTGGGCAGGTTTCCCTGGTCCTCTGAGGGAACGCAGCGCTTCCCCATTGCACTAAAGACACCACGGGTCAGCCTGGAGATTTAAATATGCACCTGGCTCCTCTTTGCAGCCATGATCTGAGGTCAGAGGTGGGAGTCTGCAAGACTTGGGGTTCTGGGGCAGGCACTGGTGTGGCCTGGGTCTCCTTGTACTCTTGGCACCATTCTGAGCAGGTGGCCTCTGGCCCTCTGGCTGGGCAAGGCCCTCGCCCCTTCTTTTCGAGCTCATACTGACTGGAGGGGGTGCTCTGGGTTGTCCCTCATGGGGAACACCGGGGAGCCAGCAGGGGCTGAGTGTGAATGAGCACAGCGCATCAGGGGTGGCTGCAGGGAAGCCGGGCTCACCTGCCATGTGCCGGATGGTCTTCTTACAGTACTCTTCAGCCAGCGGGACGGCCCTCAGCATGTCTCTCCCCCACTGCACCAGCGGCTTTCCTTGTATTGCGTAGGAGGCAAACAGGGCCGTGCACAGGGAGCCGAGGAAGCCTGGGCAGTGGGGAGAGCGTGCTGTCACTGGCCCGGGCTATGTGAGCCTGAGCAGCCTGGGCCCCTGATGCAGCCTGGGTGACTGCTTTGCATGCTCTGACCATCCCCTCCGCACAAAGGGCATGTGACACTGCTGCCCAGGGTCACACTCTAAGCAGAAGTGTGCCCAGCTCAAAGCTGAAGATTAAGAAACAACCCAGCTCCCCCAACAAAGAAGCAAATCCAAAGGTCAACGTGCTTTCTTGAGACGTCCAGTCCTGCTCCCAGGCAGGGAGATCCCGCGGACTCCCAACAAGCCCAGGGAAATCCCACGGGCTCCTGGGAAGCCCAAGAGCAGCTTTGTAGGTCTAAAGAGACCTGAGGACACCGTCAGCACGCAGGGTCCGCCCCATCTGGCGCCAGCGCTACCTGTGGGGTGGTTGTGGGTCATTCTGCCGCACTCGACGCTGACTTCGATGAGGGTCCCCAGCCGCTCTGGCCTCCAGTACCGCATGCCGATGCACATCGCTTTAGTGGCAGCTCCAAACCCTGAACCTGTGCGGAAGATGAACACCTGGGTTCAGCCCTGCTCTGATACCCCCACTCTGGCAAGCTAGCCTTCAGGGATGATCTCTTTTTTCTTTCTTTCTTTCTTTTTTTTTTTTTCAGAACTGGGGATTGAACCTAGGGCCATTCTACCTCTGAGCTCCACCCCCAGCCCTATTTCTTATTCTTCATTTTGAAACAGGGTCTCACTAAGTTGCGGAAGGCCTCACTACGTAGCTGAGGCTGCCCACAAACCTGCAATCCTCTTGTCTCAGCCTCCCAAGTCCTGGGATTACAAGCGTGCGCCACCACACCCGGCTTGGGAATGATTTCTAAAGTACAAAACCTCATGCAATAATGCACTCATCAGAATGTCCCTTAAGTGAGTGAACAGTAGGCAAGCCACCCGAATGCCTGGCAACAGAGAGAGATCAAATAAATCAGGTTCATCCCATGTCAGAAGGCTACATAGCCTGGGGGCTGGGGATGGAACTCAGGGGCATTCTACCTCCGAGCTACACCCTCAGCCCTATTTTATTTTGTATTTTGAAACAAGGTCTCACTAAGTTGAGGAGGGCCTTACTAAGTTGCTGAGGCTGTCCTTGAACCTCCAATCCTCCTGTCTCAGCCTCCCAAGTACTGGGATCACAGGTGTGCACCACCATGGCCTGCTGGTTTTGCTGGTTTTGCTGGTTTTATTTTTTGGTCATTGTTTTCCACTCTGATCTTCATGATTTCTTCTGCTTCCTTTGCATTTCATTTGCTCTTTTTTTCCTAGTTGCTTAAAGTGAAAGCTGAAGTCATAGGCTGAAGGCCTGAAAACTGAACTCTTTGCCCATTACTGTGGGTTTGTCTGTTTTTCCTCGCAGCACTATCGGTTTCCGCTTCACATATTCAGAAGGTTTTTTATTAGGTACATACATGCGTAGGTTTGTTATAACCTACTCATGAACTGATGACCCGCTTTTCATGATGAAATTGATTTCTTTTTTCCTGGCAATATTCTTTGCTCAAATTTTACTGGATATGTTATTAGTGTTTGTTTGTGATGCCAGGAATGGAGCCAGAGCCTCCTGCAGCATTGAAAAGCATTGGGTTTTTTGTGCTTCCTAAGTTCTGTCCTCGGTCCTGGAGGTCCAAGGTGGTGGGAATGCAAGTCCTCAGCTGCTGGTGAGAGCCTCGTGGTGGAAGGGAACAGGAGGACCGCAGAGGACGCCAGCCCACTCCACAGGCCTCCCAGTAGCCCCGGACCCTTCTTGAGGGCTGGTCCTGCATTACCCTAAGGCCCCCGATAGGCCCCACCTCCTGTCTACACGGTCACGCTGGGCTCCCAGGTTCAACACAGTCTTGGTGGAAACTGTCACATCCGTACCATGGCCAGTGGTGACCATGCGGTTGCTGGTCAGTGCTATGGCTGTATAGAGGAAAATGGATTGTCTCTAAGGTCCTGCTTTCCTTGTCCTCGAGGATACAAGAGCATCTGGGTTTAATCCATACGGGTTTCCAGCTGGAAACACGAGAGGGCTGGCTGAGCTAAGTGGCCCAGTCACAGTCAGCGCTGGAAGACCCCACAGCCACTGAAGTCCATGAGGCCCACAGAAGTGCAGAGGCAGGTGTGAGACTGGCTTAAAAGTCAGCACCCAGCCAGGCGTGGTGGCCCATGCCTGTGATCCTAGTACTTGGGAGGCTGAGACAGGAGGACCGTGGGTTCAAAGATAGCCTCAGCAAATAGCAAGAATCTTAGCAACCTAGCAAGATCCTGTTTTAAAAACAACAACAACAACAAAATAAAATAAAATAAGGCTGGGGGTGTAGCTTGGAGGTAAAATGCCCCTGGGTTTAATCCCCAGTACCAAAAAAAAGCACCTAATTCAAGGAGCATGATGACTCTCTATGAAAATAGTTTTACATGAATAACGAACACAGGAAAACGAAGACACTTGTTCAGAAAGGGGCGGAAGAGGGAGGTTTAGGCAGGAGGAGCCCAGGGTCAAGGCCAGCCTGGGCAAGCTAAAGAGACACACAAAAAGGAATGGGGATGCAGCTCAGTAGTAGCATGCCCCTGGGTTCCATCCCCAGTACCAAAATGAAAAAAGAAAGAAAGGGGGTAAGATTATGTAAAAGAACACTTAAAAGTCAAAAAGGGAAATTCAACACCGAATATTTGAGGATATTAAAAATTGTTAATTTTTAGATATCATGATGTGGTTGTTTTATTTTTAATTTTGTTGTGTGGTACTAGGGATTGAACTCAGGGGTGTTCTATCTCTTAGCTACACCCCCTGTATCCTGATTTTATTTTTTATTTTGAAACAGGGTCTCCCTAAGTTGCTGAGGGTGGTCTTGAACCTGTAATCCTCCTGTCTTACCCTCCCGAGAACTGGGATTACAGGTGTGCGCCACTACGCCTGACTGATGTGGTTGTTTTAAACAGGACTTCCAGTAATACATGTGGGGGTATCTATGGGTGACGTGACAGGACTCCCTGCTCTGGTTTAAACTGATCTCAGAAGGAGGTCACAGTGTCTGTGGCAGGCAATGGGACAAGATGAGCTGGGGGCAGATGTCTCAGGGGACAGTGAGGGCCAGGAGGAAAGGCCTGCAGATTCTCTCGCCCTGCACAGGACCTCTGGTGTGATAACCGAGGTTGCATTTGTAAACACTACGTGTGGGCCAGCATGCTGTATTATTATCTCTACTCTTGCATATACTTGGATTTTCCAAAATTTTAAATTACTTAATAAAAACACTCAGATTAAAAAGTTAAGATGCAAGCTGGGCGTGGTGGTGCACGCTTGTAATCCCAGTACTTGGGAGGCTGAGACAGGAGGATCACAGGTTCCTGTTTCAAATTAAGAATTAAAAAAAAATAGGGCTGGGGGTGTAGCTCAGAGGTAAAATGCCCCTGGGTTCAATCCCCAGTAGCGCAAAAAAAAAAAAAAAAGTTAAGATGCAATTGCAGTAGGAAGCTAGTATGAGTGGAGAAATGTGTTGATGGGGAGTTGTCCTTTGTCCAGGTTCGCAGCTCCTTTGTGAGTGAAAGTACCTGAGACAGTAGTTGGAGAAAATGTAGCTAGAAGTGGTCAAGAACCTGCTCAATATCACAAAGCTGCATCAGAGCTGAGATTAGAAACCAAGTCAACCAATTCTAAGATGTGTTCTTAAAAAGTATTGAAGCTGGGTGTGGTGGCACACACCTGTAATCCCAGTACTGGGGCAGCTGAGACAAAAGGATCTCAGGTTCACAGCCAGTCTCAGCAATTTAGCGAGGCCCTCAGCAACTTAGTGAGACCCTATTTCATAATAAAAAATAAAATAGGGCTGGGGGTGTAGCTCAGAGGTAGAACACCCCTGGGTTCAATCCCTAGTACCAAAAAAAAGTGTTGAAATGAGGTTTTTTATTATAAGAGTTATACATTTACAGGGTAAAGAAAAACATAAAAGTGTTTGAAGCAAAAACTAATTAAAAAAACCAAGAGCTGAGCTGGGCATGGTGGCGCACGCTTGTAATCCTAGTACTTGGGAGGCTGAGACCAGAGAATCTTGGTTCGCGGCCAGCCTCAGCTACTTAGTGAGGCCCTCCATAACTTAGTGAGACCCTGTTTCAAAATAAAGAATAAAAAATAGGGCTGGGGGTGTAGCTTGGAGGTAGAATGCCTCTGGGTTCAATCCCTGGTACCCCAAAAAACAAACAAAACAAAACCCAAGAGCTCCCCTTTGACCCCCATTGTTAGTCTCCACTGCAAAGGCTCTTCATTATCCTCGAGAAATTCCCTGAGCGCATACAGCCCGTCAAACTCTCTCCCCATGTACAGACTTTCCATAAATAGCTGGAATGAAGACAGATGGACTGATGCGCATCTGGTTACGACAGAGGGTTATCCACGTCTTAACACATAAATCCACTCCATTCCTTTTAAAAGCTGCATGGTATTCCATTGTAGGGATGTACCATCATCAACTTCTCCATTCTCTTACTAAGGGACACTAAGTGGTTTCCAGGTTTTTGCTAACATGAATGATGCAAAATCATTCTCGTACACATATCTCTGCTTACTTGCTTTAGTGTATCTTTTAAACGTCTAGAAGTAGATGAGGGGCATGTCCATTAAATAAATCTGATAGATAATGCCAGATTTCCCCCTCAAGAGACTGTGGGAAGCTCTCATGCTTTCCCCTGTGCCTCACGGATGGTCCTGAGGCCTTCCTGGTTGGTAGCCAGTCCACACCTGCTCAAACGGCCCCTTCCAGTGCACCCAGGTGGGTTTTTATTGGCCTATCTGGGGCTGCCAGGCAGCTCGCCTAGTCCTACCAGTGCTTCTGCTACTTTCTCAGAGAGCACCCTTCGACCCAGGGAAAGACTGAAGACAGACTCCAGACTCCCAGCCTGGCAGAGACCTCTGGCGAGGGACTCATGGCTGACTGTGTGGCCTCTGCCCTGCTTGCCCTCCAGGGCATAGCAGAGGGTGGCCTCGCCCTTCAGGAAGGAGCACCCAGATGTGGGGCCAGGAGGGGAATAGCAGCGGCTGCTCAGAGCCTGGGCAACACATGCTGACCCCAAACAGCGTAGCACCAGGAGACGTGCACACAGTCTTGGCGCTGTGGCAAAAACACAAGCTTCAAGGGAATGCAGCAAAACTACTCCCAAGTCAGCCTGGGCCGATGACAAAGCCCCACCGGGGAAGCCTCGCCACATGCACAGACCCCAGGTCGCAGGGCTGGCTGACGAGGGGACCCTAGCTTTCCACGGCATCTCACGGTAGAGAACCAGAAATGCCACTTGTACGTGGCGGGGTAGGTGGCCTGGGCCTGCGGGGCCCTGGCAGAGGCTCTGGGGACAGCACAAGCTCCCTGACCCTTTTCACTGAAGGGCGTGTGCCAGGCCAGGAGGTAGTTATCCGGCTTCAGCTGCGAGCAGCCCTCGATGGTGGCTGGGTCTGGTCGATGTTCCGGAAGCTTCTCAAGGGTCTCCACGTAGCACCTCACCATCTCACGATACAGATCGTCCAGGCACCAGTAGTCTGGGGAGGGAGGGAAGGGACAGGTGTCAGTGTGGACAGAGGCAGAGGCACACCAGTGCTTTTGGGGAGGCAGAAGGCTGGCAGCCAACGTTTCCTTTCTTTTTGGCCCGGGGGATTGAACCCAGGGTGTTGTACATCTGAGCTACACCCCCAGACCTTTTTATTTTTTGTTTTGAAACAGGGTCTTGCTAGGTTGCTGAAAGTCTCACTACATTGCTAAGGCTGGTCTTGAACCTGCGATCCTCCAGTCTTAGCCTCCCAAATACTGGGATTACAGCCACGCACCACCATGCCCAGCTTGGTGGCCATCTTTGTTTTTCTTTACTTTTAGTGGTACCGTGTATTGAATCCAGGGCCTCATGCATGCTAGGCAAGTGCTCTACCACTGAGCTACACCCCCAGCCCTTGGTGGCCATCTTAACCCACCGCTGCTGGTCAGAGATGCCCACCCTGCAGAGGAGGTCTCTGAGCTCACTCTGAGCCCTACTGAAGTGTCCAGACCCCATAGGTGCCGACATGCCTATCCTGGGCACTCGCAAGCACCTGTGGAGCGCTGCCACTTCTTCCTCTAGTGTCCACTGAGCAGAGCTGAGCGAGCCCTGCCGGCGGCTGGCGTGGGGAACTGACGTGTCTACCATGGAGGTGCTCTCGCCTCCTCCAGCTCCGTTGCCATGCACAGGAAGCCCGGCGCAGCCGGGCTGCTGTTGCCAACCACGTCCCTGGCCCTATGAAGTGGGGTTGGGGACAAGCATGCGGTCCAGCCCCCAGGACCAGGGCCACATCAAAGAGCCAGCCCACATGGAACACCTGCTCTGGGCCATGCGGTGCCTGGACTGTCGCACCATGGATGGCCAAGTGCACCCTCCGCAACTTCAAGCCTCAGTTTCCAGATGAGGCTCCGGGAGGAGACGTCTTCCCACACCCAGAGCAGTTGATGGGATTCGACTACAAGGCCAGAGCCTCTTGGCCATTAAGTTAGTCCACAGCATGGTTGGACAGGTCACACGTCCCTGACGCTGCAGTCCACGGTGCCTGGCACACAGCTGTTGACTCCTTTCTTCTCTGCCTTCCTGCCTGGCCTCCCGAGCGGTAAATCAGGAAACCACCTGATGTTTCCCACTCCCATCACAATAAAGAAAAGGGAAAACACCAGCGTCAAGCTTCCCTGAACCAACATGCCAACTGGTTCAAACGCTCGCGGCTTGCTCTAACTCATGACCAGGAAGCCACGGAGAGGAGGAGTCTGGGCCGGGCCGGCTGCGTGTCCCCTTGGGCTGTTGACTGGTGGGCACTGCCTGCCAGTCCTCTTCCTACAGCTCTTCTGTGGCCCTGAAAGTCCACGGTCAGCTGCTGACCCTCAGAAGCCTAAGGCCCTTCGGAGACCCAGCCCCTTAGGTGCTCACCAAGCTTTCTTGTGGTCCCGCTTGACCCTCACACAGCCCCAGGGAGACAGAAGGCTGGGGAGGGGGCACAGCCCCAGCCCTCCACGCCCAAGAGGCAAGTGGGGGACATGGTGCTGCGGAGCTGGGCTCTAGCATGAGCTCTTGGGGCGGCCTGCGCTCAGTACTGAGTGACAGGGAGCAGCGCCAGCCACAAGAGCTCCGGGCCCCTGGCTCTGTGCACTGCCCTTGTGCCTTCAGAATATCAGACCCGCCACATCTGCTCAGGTTCTGCTCCTGTGCCCTGGGATGCACCGGCGGTCACGCCTCACAGCAGCAGAACCATGGCTTCTAAGCCCCATGGCCAAGGGCTTGCCAGGCAAGGACCCAGGATTCTGCATACACAAAGCTATACTGAAGTGCCAGCAGGCAGGCGCAGGGTGTGCACACAACTGAACGGGTGCCCAGGGATTCTGTACGCACAGAGAACCTACTGAAGTGCCAACACACAGGCGCAGGGTGAGCGCACAACCAGATGGGTGCCCAGGGATTCCGTATGCACAGAGAGCCTACTAAAGTGCCAACACGCAGGCACAGGGTGAGCACACAGTCGGATAGGTGCCCAGGGATTCTGCACACATGAAGCCCTACTGAAGTGTCAACATGCAGGTGCAGGGTGAGCACACAGCTGGATGGGTGCCCAGGGATTCTGTGTGCACAGAGCCCTACTGAAGTGTCAACACACAGACACAGGGTGACTGCACAGCCGGGCGGGCGCCCAGGGATTCTGCACACATGAAGCCCTACGGAAGTGCCAACACGCAGGCACAGGGTGACCGCACAGGCAGACGGGTGCCCAGGGATTCTGTGTGCACAGAGCCCTAGTGAAGTGCCAACACGCAGGCGTAGGGTGATGCACAGCCGGGCAGGCATCCTGTGCCGACCGTGTGAGGGAAAGCACACTGTAGTGCTGCTTCAGAAGCTGTGCTCTCTGGCAGGCTTCTAGCTGGGGATGCATGACAGTTCTGGGCTGCTAGAAGGCTATTTTAGTGCTGCTGAGATCATAAAGGCGCATAAGTCTGCTGAAAATATCAGCAGCAGGAAATGTTTGATTTCATCATTGCGGAGGCCCAGAGCGACACTTCAGCACCTCCCGCGAGCTGTGACTCCTTATCTTATCCACATGCTCCAGCCCTCTCGCCAGCTATTCAGGGACCCGTCCATGGCATTCCTGCACAATGACCAGGGAGCTAAACTGAGCGGTTCACGGCAGACAGATGGAATGGGGGTGGATGTACCGTGAGAGCCCACTAACCTCACAGCTGCCTTGAGACCCTGCTGGTGCAACGAGAGACTAATAACACCAACAGGGTTTAAGAGCAGGCGGTGTGCGGGAAGGCTCCTCTGAAACTCACGTAAAACCTGTTGATCCCAGGACCAACCTGGTCCTCGCAGAGCAGCTTAGCAGACTTGTTCCCTCACACCCAATCCACTGTGCAGAGCTTTCTTAAAGCACATCTGTATGTAAGCAGCCTCCAAGGTAAATCAGTGCGGCAGACATTCCAACCTTAATTCATTGGAATTAAGATGCAATCCCCAAGCCACCTAGAGTCCCAGTACTTGGGAGGCTGAGTGGGGAGGATCGCAGGTTTGCGGCCAGCCTCAGCAACTTAGCGAGGCCCTCCACAACTTAGTGAGACCCTATTTCAAAATAAAAAAATAGGACTGAGGGTATAGCTCAGAGGTAGAATGCCCCTGGGCTCAATCCCCATTATCAAGGACACACACACACACACACACACACACACACACACACACTCACACTGTAATGCCCAAACCATAGAATGTAAATAAATCTAATTTCAAACTGGCTTATATTTTATATCCTTTTGAACTAAATTTAGAACAAGAAGACTGGCTCGGCAGTGCAGAGTCCAGCTGTTGCCTTGCACCCAACAAAGCAGCTTAGAACCAAGAGGCTCCACCGGCTTCCCCGAAGTGGAAACAGGGTGCTGGGCTTAGTTAACAATCCACAAGTGAAAGCCACTGTTTAAAAGTTGATCTGTGAAGTGATACTGTCATCCAGAGACACGCTGATCTGCCAGGGACATGGTGCCTGTTAAAGCGCCACTTTTAGCTGCGGGATCAGGTAACGGGTGTCTCACAGACGCGCCGCCTTCCAGGCTCTGTGCTCGCTGCCAGCCTGAGCCGCGCAGGCGCCCTCTTCCCCTATGCCCCATGGCGGGCGAGCAGCGAGTCCTACCTGTGGTGAGCGCCTCCGCGGTCGCCAAGTGCATGACAGTGTTGTTGCTCACTGGCCACTTTCTGGGCGACAGCACCAGGTGGTCCAGCCCCCCGATCTTTTGCAGCTCCTCCTGGACCGAGCCTAAAGTGCTGTTCTCCCTGCAGACGTTGGCATAGCCGAGAGCATCGCCGACACCTCCCAGCAGCATCGCAGCCTTGAACTTCTCCATCTCGGGAGGCAGCTCCTCTCACCCCACAGCTGCCTTTGTCCTGCCCTGGCGCCCTCGG
>PVJS01029931.1:0-24441 GCA_004027185.1 Glis glis
TGGTCTAACTTCCAGGTCTTTGATCCATCTCGAGTTGACTCTTGTGCAGGGTGAGAGGTAAGGATTCAGCTCCATTTTTCTACAGGTAGATAACCAGTTTTCCCAGCAACATTTGTTGAAAAGACTGTCCTTTCTCCAACGCATGTGTTTGGCACCTTTGTTGAAAATCAATTGGCTATAAGTTTGTGGACTTGTTTCTGTATCTTCTATTCTATTCCACTGGTCTATGTGTCTGTTTTTGTGCCAATACCATGCTGAATTTAAGGATGCCCACTATCACCACTCCTTTTCAACATAGTCCTTGAAACTCTTGCCAGAGCAATAAGACAAAAGAAGGATATCTCAAAGGAATTCAAATAGAAAATGAAGAACTAAAATTATCTTTATTTGCAGATTATATGATCCTATACCTAGAAGACATAAAGAACTCAACCAAAAGTCTACTAGAGCTGATTATCAAATTCAGAAAAGTAGCAGGATACAAGATCAACCTAAAAAAATCAGTAGCTTTTGTATATGCCAACCATGAATCCACTGAGAAAGAAATCCAGAAAACAATTACATTCACAATAACTTCAAAACCCATCAAATATCTAGGAATAAACTTAACCAAAGAGGTCAAAGACCTCTACAATGAAAACTACAGAACACTGAAGAAAGAAATCGAAGAAGATCTTAGAAGATGGAAAGATCTCCCCTGCTCTCGGATAGGCAGAATAAATATTATCGAAATGGCCATCCTACCAAAAATGATCTACAGAGTCAATGCAATCCCTATCAAAATACCAACATCATTTTTTGCAGAGCTAGAAAAATCAGTCATTAATTTCATATGGAGAAACAAAAGACCCAGAATAGCCAAAGCAATTCTCAGCAATAAGAACCATGCAGGAGGCATCACAATTCCTAACTGACCCTTTTATTCTTAGTTCTCTCTCCAAACCAAAATAGGTGCTGTGGAAGACAGAACAATGCCCCCAAAGATGTCCCTGTCCTAATGCCGAGAACCTATGTATGTTGTACCTTACATGGCTGAGGGGACTTTGTAGATAGGATTAAATTATGGATTTTGAGACGGAAAGATTATCCTAGGTTATTCAGGTAATTTTAATGTGGTCATGCAGGTCCTTATAAGTGGGTGGTAGGAGGGTCAGAGTAGGAAATAGGATGATGGGAGCAGATGAGAGAGAGAGAGAGAGAGAGAGAGAGAGAGAGAGAGAGAGAGATTAGAATATGTTATGTTGCTGGCTTTGAAGACTTAAAAAGAACACTCAGTCAAGAAAAGCAGGTGGTGAGCCAGCTATGGCAGTGCATGCCCGTGCCAGAAAGATCACAACAGATCACAGTTTCGAGGCCAGCCTCAGCAACTTAGTAAGATGCAGTTTCAGAATAAAATATAAAATAGGGCTGGAGGTGTAGCTCAGAGGTAGACCCCCCACCCTAGTTTCAACCCCTAGTAGCACCAAAAAAAAAAAGAAAAAAAGAAAAGCAGGTAGCCTCTAGAAGCTAGAAAAGTCAGAGAAACCAGCTCATCCCCAGAGCTTCCAGAAGGAAGGTGGCCCTGCTGGCTCTTATTTGACTTTTTACTTCCCGAACAGTAAGATCATAAATTCGTCCTGTTTTAAGCCAATAAGTTGGCAGTAATTTTACAGAAGGAATAGGAAACTATATAGGTCCCAATCACCATTTCTAAAGAAAGAATATCCCTTCTTAAATAAGTCTAAGAGTGAATAAAAGACAAAGATTCAAGCTATTAACTCTTTTTGGGTTACAAAGATTAAATGTATTTTACATAATACATGGAGAGGCTGTACAAAGGAAGAATTATATTTTGGTTTCCATGGTGATTATTAAATCTACATCTATATAATGCATTATTTTAAACAATGTGAGTCACTTTGAATAAAACACAATAATTCAACATATTCCTATGATTCGTTATGAATACATAACCTATTGAAATGAATGTTCAAGTTCAGCTTGTTTTTTTTAATACCAACTATGTCTTGGGCTTAATTCTATGAGTGTATGTGAATGTGTAAGAGAGAAAAAATGGTTTGCAGTAATATGTAGAAGTCTTGTCCCCATATTTTATCCCCATATTTCTTCTTTGTAGTACTATGTTTTGGTCATTTATTAATTCACACTGCCATTTCTGAATATTTATAATTTAAATATGTTCATTATTATGAAATATTTGGAAATGTTATCTATCTTTAAGTAGTATGTGAAATATGTTCTGAGTTTCCCAAACTTTTTGAATCTCTATTTGCCCTTCACTCTTCTTTGATAAGCTATGGCTTCTTTTATTCTTCTCCCCTTCACATGAGCACTTTCCTTAGCATGGAGATGCCAGGAACTGATGGAATTAAAAGTAGTGCATTCTTCAAGAAATTTGCATTATCAAAGGTTTCAGAATATTATATTCTAAACATGAATCTCTGTGGGTAGAACTTCTAATATCTATAATCTTTGGCAGATTTAACTTTCATTTATAATACATTTTGTGGTTCACAAAGCACTTCCTTTGAGAAGAACATGAGGTTCCAAGTTTCCATTTAGGGTTCGGACATCACCTCTGCTACTTACAAATTGGGTGAAGATTGGCAACCTGGTTAGAATTCCTAAGCCTCCGTTTTCTTATCTAAAAAGAACTGGAATTTGTAACACTTACGTTTGCTTTGAAGATGAAATGATGTAATTCATTTTTTAATAATATTCATCTTTAAAACACTAAGCAGGTAATTATAACAATTATTAGTACTGTTATTGTAATAGCTATCTATTAATATGTAAAAAGTTATCTTAAAACTTAGTAGCTTAAATGGGGCGTGGTGGCTCACACTTGTAATCCCAGTACTTGGAAGTGTGAGACAGGAGGATCATAGGTTTGAGGCCAGCTTCAGCAATTCATCAAGGCCCTCCGCAACTTAGTGAGACCCTGTTTCAAAATAAAATAGGCCTTGGGCTGTAGCTCAGAGGTAGAATGTCCCTGGCTTCAATCCCCAGGAAAAACAAAAACAAAAACATAAATGACTTCATGGTCTCTGTGGATCAGGAATTTGGGTGTGGTTTGGCAGAGTCCCCTTTCTTTAGACGTCTTAGAAGCTGCAATCAGAATATCTAGTTGGTTTTCCATTATCTCAAGGCTCCATTAGGGCAGATGCACATCACAGATAATGCATATTATTGTGGACAGGATTCAATTCCTGGAGGGAAATTGGAAGAAGCTCTCAGTTCCTGGCTAGCTATAACCCTGGGAATACCCTTAATCCCTTGACATTTGGACCTCTCCATAGGACAGTTCAGGACTTGGTAACTGGCTTCCCTCAGAGTAAGACAGAAAGAGTGTAAGAGAGGGCACCCAAGATAAGAGCCACACTGGCCTTGTAACTTAATCTCAGAAGTCACATTCCATCATTCTTGTATTCTGTTCTGGAGAAGCAATATATTGACTCCAACCTGCAAAGTGACACATACAAAGATATAAATTCTAAGAAGTGGACATCATTGAGGTTATATTGGAAGCTGCCTATGATAATCAGTATTATTCAGTTTTTTAAAACAATGTCCTTCACCAAAAGGCTGGGCACTAGCCAAGAGATTTTCCATTAAAAGTAGTGTCAAATAGTTGGCTGAAGGCAAAATAGACAGTCAAATCCAGTACCCAGGCTCCATTTCCTTATCCATTTGAATGCATATGTTTCTGATTATTTTGAAGTATGAGGACTATTTTATAACTTCTCTTATAGGAAATTCTTTATCTAAAGCTGGGTCTGGATAATGGAATATGCCAAGCTACAAAGTTTTGCAAAACACTTGGTTTCAGGGGAAAAAACAGATTAATGCTCTCTTAACTATGACTGCACTAGTGGGTACAGCATGCAATCACGATTTCCAAAACAATTATTTTGAATTTAATAGCTCTCCAACTCTTTCTCTGGTGCTGCGACAAGACTACTGATTTAATAGTGCACCAAGCTGCTACAAACCAGAGGTTAAAACCCATAGTTAAATGACTCGGGTGAGTGGTATTGAAAGCTATCACCATGTGGACAGTTCTCAGGCTCCAGGAAGGGGGCTGGGGGGAGGGTGGTCCGAGGAAGGGGGTAAAGAGGAAAATAGAACAAAACAGGAAAAGCCAACAGGCAGCTGAGCTTTTCAGCAGCACTCAGATACTGCCAATTTTTCTTTTTTCCTTTCTTCTTTTTTTTTGTCACTCCAAATGTTAAATTGAGGTGATTATAAACCTCTTGTTTGTTTTGTTTTGCTTTCAGTTAAAAAGTGAAAATTAAAAGACAGTGGGAATGAAGTGTGGAGAGAGCTTTTGACAACTGATGGATGGAAAGCCCATTATCCATAATCATAATAATACAACCCCCCTGGACAATGTTGGGGGAGGGAACTGCTCACAGGAGAGGCTGCTGGAAATGACCCAGGCCTGGCAGGCCCTGGGGCCATCACAGGAATGAGATTGCAAAACCCAGGGGAGAGAAGCATTGAAGGCTGCCAACATGGTGGGCTCTGAAAGAGCACTCTGCCATGACAATGGAAAGCAGAAGAATTGAAGGTGTGCTGATTGGCAGGGGGTGGGGAAGTGGAGGAATAGCTGCCTGCCCAGAGGGCCAGAGACCCAGGAGCACAGGGGTATGAGTGGCAGACAGAGCTACAGAAGAAACCCAGTGCCAGAGAAAAATATACCTATGTGGAAATCAGTTACAGGTATGGCCTGTGGCTTTAAATCGAGAACATGAAACACTAAAATGGAAAAACAAATAAAAAAAATACTATTCATCTAGTAAAACTAGACCTAATGTTACCCAGTGGAGGGGGGGAGGGAGCATAGCTGTGTTTTTTGTTTTTGTTTGGTGGATTTTATTGACCTCCAGAAAAATGGACAAATTGTAATGAATATCTCGATGAATTTTCAGAGTAAACACACTTTTTAAGCAGTAGCCCAATTTAATTAAAAAGCTATTGCCTGCCTTCAGAAAGCTCCTCATGCCTTTTCCCTTTCTTACACATCCCTCTGTCCTCAAATGTAATCATCATACTAATTTTTAAAGATGTAGACAAATGTATATGTTGTGGACCTTTTATATAAATGAAATTGATGGCATGTTCTTTTGTCTGATCTATTTTGTTCAACATTGTTTCTGGGACTCATCCATATTGTGTGTTATCCCTTTTGCTAATAAAGAATTCCATTGTGTGAATATATCACCAACTGATTATTCATTAGATTTCTGATGGCTATGTGAGTAGTTGTTGGTTTGGGACTATTATTCATAATCTTGCAAACATCCTACTGTTAGTCTTTTGCTGTCATATATTTTGGCTTTATGCCTATGGGTGCCATTGAGAGTCCTATAGGATATAAACATTTAGCTTTGGTAGATATTGTTAGGTCATTTTCTAAAGAGGTTTTACTAATTTACGCCACTCATTCCTACCCCTTCTATTCCCTGAAAATAGGGTATAAGAGTTTGTGTTGCTCCATATACTTTCTATATCCTCCATAGTAGACAGTATATCTGTCTTAAGAATTAAAGCTATTATAATAGGTACACATGTATAATCTGTTAGAGAATAAACTACTGTGTGTTTTCATCTTTCCTATTTCTTGAACCCCAAGCCTTATACCTTTACCCAGATAGTAAGCAATGTACCAGACACTTCTATGGCCATTTGAAAATATAAGATGATGGAGCTGAGGTGGAACAGAGATGCTCATTGGCCCCAGGAAAGACCTCATGAGTCAAACTGGAGCTCTTAAACTGAGCTGGGGAACCTCAACACTGCCCTGCCTCACTAAATCATTAACTGTAGTAACAACACTCTTTACTTCTTTTTTCCAGGTTTTATGCAGAAATTTTTTACTTAAATGCTAAATATTAATAGCAATTCAGTGACAGAGTACAGATACATTTAAACCCTCTAGGCATGGAGCAAGTAACAGGAGGGAAACTCAGCTATCGTCTAAAAGGTTGAATGATCTTTGGAGAATCACTGGACTTCTCTGAACCCCAGACTTCTAACTTTTAAAAGCCACAGATTGTCCTAGATGATGCATAGAGAACATTCAACTATAGCTCCTTCAACACTGATCATTCTTCTTCTTGTGAATAGACTGTTTTCTATCTGGAGAACATAGTTCAGCTCATCTTTTATTCCCCGGTTTTTAACATCAATTGACCATTGGGATTAGAGTTAGATTTTCAGGGGCATTACAACTCAGGAAGGGTTAGAATTTCAAGTTTACCTTTCTCCTAAAAATAAATGTTAAAAATTCTAAAATGTTTTGCATCCTTACAAAGAACAATTCAAGTCTTGCATTCAAAATGTAAAGTTTTGTTTCAATTAAGAAACAAAATCCTATAACATTTCTCGATAACTCTTATTATAACATCTCTCAATATGTCATTGTAGTGACATATTGGTTAAATGTATATTAATTAATCTTTACTATAAACAGAAAATTTGGTTAGGATTCTCTTTCAGAATTCCCATTTGCTTTATAGATATATTCTATACATGAAGCTGTGTGTAGAACATAACTATAGATTACAAATTTAATATATCCACATTTGCTTAGTTATGACAAATAAATGAAAAGATTTTTGCACAAAGAAAATCAGTTTGGTTTCCACACCATGGGTCTGGATGTATCAGAAAAAGTAGAGTAAATCAAGAATCTCCAAGGGAGGGGAAAAATTATTCTTAACGCAAAATCAGGGAAGGCATGGAAAAAGCGGAGGTAGAAAATGTTGCAAGGAAGAAAATAGTTTCCCTATAGGTCAACCCATGCATACGGTCTATCCTGTTCAGTAAGTCAGAAAACCATGGGCTATTTCATATTTAGAGATTGAAAGTAAATATTAGTGTGAATGGGGAGCTGGTAAATCTCATAAGCAAAAATTAATATCTAGCAATAATTAAAGTAATTAATAATTGTGTTTCAATGTCATAACTCATTAATTAGTTGAAGGAATTGGTATGATTCTTGAAAATCAGGTTCGGAGTGACTTAGGTCTTTGTGTCAAATAATGAAAGCAGGGATATATGCAAAAGGAAAAAAGCTGCTCATAGAAGGATCCTAACCACGGTATATTATAAATTATTCTTTGAGCTTTCTACCCTAAAAGGACTGGGGGTGTAGCTTGGTAGTAGAGCACTTACCTAGCATGAAGGATGCCCTGGGTTCAGCCCCTAGCACTGCAAAGTAAAAACAATAAATAAAATAAAATAAAATAAAATGCTGAACTTTCTAATCTGGAAACAAAGTAACAGTTCACAATTATGTTTATTCAGCATGGTACTTATCATTATTTCCTGTCAAATCTCAAACTGTTAAAAAATGCAACCAGTTTTTCTTTTTTTTATGTGGGTCAAAAATGGTAAATGGTCATGCATGTAATTTTTAGTAAGAGAACAATACTTGATATAGTTTGAATTTGGAATGTCCCAGAAGACTCATGTGTTAAATCCTTGGTCCCCAATACAGCAATGTTCACAGATGGGACTCTTGGGATGGGATTGGACCATGAGGGCTCTGACTTTATTAATGAATTAATCCATTGACGAGTTCTCACCTGATGACATTTTTGGGAGGTGGTGGAAACTGGGGGGATGGGGCCCAGTGGGAAGAAGTAGGTCACTGGGGTGATGTCCGAGAAAGGTATTTATTTTCTTTGGCCTCTCTCTCTCTCTTGCTTGCTCACTTGCTCTCTCTCTCTCGTTCTCTCTCTCTCTCTCTCTCTCTTTCCTGCCTCTCTCTCTCTCTCTCTCTCTCTCTCTCCCCCTTTCCCTCCCTCCCTCTCTTTCCTTCCCAGTTTCCAAGGAGGTGAACGGCTTTCCTTCTCCATGCCCTTCTGCCATGATGTTCTGCGTCACATCAGGCCCATGTTGTGGAGCGGGCCAACCAGGGACTGAAAACTCTGAAACCGTGGCCAAAATAAGCCTTTCCTTCTTTGACCTTCTTTTTTTTTTTTTTTTTTTTTTTTTTGCGGTACCAGGGATTGAACGCAGGGGAGTTCTACCTCCGCGCTACACCCCTGACCCTATTTTTTTTATACCTTATTTTGAAACCAGGTCACACGAAGTTGCGGAGGGCCTCACTAAGTAGAGAGAGAGAGAGAGAGGCAGGGAAAGAGAAAGAGAGAGAGAGAGAGCTGAGGCTGGCCGCGAACCCGGATCCTCCGGTCTCCGCCTCCCAAAGTACTGGGATTATAAGCGTGCGCCACCACGCCCGGCACGCCTTTCCTTCTTTGAGATGTTTACCTTGGGTGTTTTTCTTCTTCTCATTGACAAAAAGCTGATTAACACAATACTTAGACAATTAATAGACCAAGTTACATAATATCGATACATATTTAATTTCATTTGAAAATCATTGTCTTGCTTTCCTAAATTAGGAATTGCACAGGTTTATATTTTACATGCTCCAAAATTACCATCTGTCAGTTAACAGGGAAGTCAGGAACCTATGGAAAAGCTTCTATATTTCACAGGTATATTAATAATAACATCACCACAATAAGCAACATGCATAATAGCAACAACGTATATTGGGCATTGATTACATGCAAAACATTGCACTAATGTTTTACCTATGATGACATGTTTAATTTTTACAACAGCCTTATTGAGTCAGTGTAATTATTTTCTCCCATTTTATAGATGCGCAAACTAAGACTCAAGAAGTTATCACCCAAAGCCTTATGATAATTGATGGAACCTAGAATAGTCTAAAACAAAGATGCTCTCTAAAACGATGCCCTGCTTCCTCACAGAAGAAAAACCAAGATAGATTCTGCTGCTGTAACCCAGATAACAAGGCAATGAGGACCACAGATGGCATCCCAGCTGTGTCTAATATACACCTGGGAAAGTGGTGTCACCTGAATCCATTTCACATCACAAAAACAGAAACAAAGTTTGGCCAATTATCTGGTTAATCCTGTTAATTTCAGTGAAGCAATGGGGCTTCAAAATAAATTTTATCTGGCCTGAAACTTTGATTTGGCTGTGTCGATTGAAGACAACTGGATAATCATTGGATCTTCACAAGCTCTTCTCAGTGGCATCCAACTTTGTATCATTAAATTACCCCTTATTCAATCTGGCGTGAAATTGGGACATTCTGTCTTAAATATTGTATATGTTTATTATCATACAATATTGTGGATCAAAGATGGCTATTTAGTCATTTTCAAAGATTGCATGATATCTATTTGAGCACACCGTAAAATCAGAACTTCAGGTATCAGAGAAGCAGATTGGAAGATGAGGGAGGTGGAAGGAGGAAAGTCACAGGGATGGAAATAAGTTGCTCTTATTATAATTTAGCACCTCTCTTCCCTCAATTTAGACAGCCCTTAAACTATGTGTGTGTGTTTATTCTGAAGACCACTTGGAGAGAGGCTGTTAACTGTCACCAAATAAATTTCACATGATCATTCTTACGCCCATTTATTTCCCATGCCTTCTGCAATAGAAAAGGAAGCTTCATGTTGTCATTCTCTATAGTAGATATTAATTCCTAGATGAGTTTGATTTTTTTCAGTTGAATGGTGATAAAATGAAGCTATTTTGAAGCACATTAAATCTGCAAATTTGAACACTTTGATGCCAGTGTTCATTTTATTGCAAGGTATCCTATTTTCACCTTCATAAAATTGAATGCTTGCATGTACCATATAATTAAATTTAGCCATACCAAAAGCTCAAGTCTATGCATTTATTAGCTCTTGACTGCATCCCTGTCTGGGAACTTTGATAAAGTTTACTACAATTTTCTTAATCTCTGACGTAATTTATCTCCTAGGTAGCTCAGTTCTGAGTTTAGAGAATTGCCAAACCTTACTTTCTTTTTTTTTTCTTTTTAATTTCTGTGGACCCCATCACAATGACACAGTGCTATTCCGGCAAAAACATCTATGATTGGCAAGGAATTCTTTTCTTCTGGGATGCAGGGTTCCCCCTCAATGTTGGCTCTAATATCTGCCCTCAGGAATGGAATTGCTCTTACAAAGCAACTGGAAATTAGTTGTTGCTCTTCAGGATTGAGACTTATAAAATACATTCTGGCTGGTCATCAGAAAATGAAAATTTTGCAAATCTTGGAAGGTTTAAAGTTGCTAAAGGTGCCATCTGCAATCTGTTCTTTCAGCAGGATTTTATTCAGATCAGTTCTACAGGAAACCTAGAAGATAAAATAAGAAAAAGGACAGAGAAGAACAGATTCACTGGAATAGAAACGCACAAAGAACAGAACATGGACTTTTTAAAGGATAGATGTGCTTTTCAAGGCAAGAGGGCACAGCCCATCTAATCTGTTACACGAATTCCTGATGGATATATATATAATGTTTTGCTTCCTTTAGTATTGCCAAATAAAAACTCATAGCCTTTCTTCTCTCATCTACCCTCAGTGCCCAACACATGTCTATCTTCTAATCAAAATAGATGGCCAATATTTTTCCAAAGCACGCTCTTTACCTCTCTGGTACCTTACACATTCTGTTTTACCTGATCACATCATCCCTCATCTGCAAACTGATTAACTATGATCTAGAAGCTAAAGGTGTGTGTGTGTGTGTGTGTGTGTGTGTATGCACATGTGTGCACACTACTAGAGATTGAACCCAGGGGCATTCTACCTCTGAGTGACACTCCAGCCCTATTTTACTCTATGTTTTGAAACAGATTCTCATTAAGTTGCTGAGGGCCTTGCTAAATTGCCAAGGCTGTCTTTGAACCTGTGACCCTCCTGCCTCAGTCTCCCAAGTACTAGGAACATAGGCATGTGCCACCACACCTGGTTTAGAAGCTGAATATTTGATGTATTTCCACTCTATTTTCTTTCTTCTGCCACATTCAGATTTTTAGTACTATCTGCATGTGCTACCTCCATTTGCTTAAATCCTTCAACCTATTCTTTTTTTTTTTTTTTTTTGCGGTACCGGGAATTGAACCCAGGGTGTTCTACCTCCGAGCTACACCCCCGGCCCTATTTTTTATACTTTATTTTGAAACCGGGTCTCACGAAGTTGCGGAGGGCCTCACTAAGTAGCTGAGGCTGGCCGCGAACCCAGATCCTCCAGTATCCGCCTCCCAAGTACTGGGATTACAAGTGTGCGCCACCACGCCCGGCTCCCTTCAACCTATTCTGATCAAGTATTGGCCAAACCCTTCCACAATTGTCTGTATTTTGATTTGGACAGTGGCTACAAGGGTGTTTATAATTGTCACACTCATCTAACTAAATGCTTAAGATATGACCACCGTCCATACACTGTGTATCAATTGAAATGAAGCAACCCCAAAATTATAGGTTTTGGTGGCTTCACAATGAATATGGAACATTCCTTAGCCCTCAAGAGGCTCTAAATGGTGTTGCCTTTGCGTAACTCTCCAAATTAATTTTGTGTTGTCAACTTTTGCTCTTACTACTCACATCTTATTCATTTTTCTTTTTGTTTCTCAAGTATACGAGGCTCTTTTCTCTGCCTGAATGTTCTCTACCACCATCATCAACCACGCACCACCCCTTTCTCTGGCTATATTCTGAGTCTCCATTTAATGTTCATCATCATGCTATCAAAAATTCACCATTCACCTGGCATGGTGGCGCATGCCTGTAATCTCAGTACTTGGGAGGCTGAGACAGGAGGATAGCAGGTTCAAGGCCAGTGTCAGCAACTTAGGAAGACCCTCAGCAACTTAGCAAGACACTGTTTTGAAACAAAAAATTAAAAAGGGGTGCTGAGGGTGTAGCTTGGAGGTAGAATGTCCCTGGGTTCAATTTCTAGTACCAAAGGAAAAAATAAGCACCATTCCCTCCCATAATCTATATTAACATTTATAAATCTATTTTTAAAAACTTATAAAACTTTGTAATTGTTCTTTTCATGTACCTGTTCTTGTGTTTTGATATGTCTCCTCCAAAAGAACATGGAATATCTAGAGAAAAGCTTGAACTTCTCCTGAACACTGGTGTATCCTAAGCAAGCCTAACACATTGCCCTGAAAAAATACTTGCAATTTATGTGTATGTGTGTGTATTATCACATATATGCATATATATACATATATATATGTATACATTTCTATTTTGTGTTCAAAAATAAAGGGTTGCTATTAGACAAAGTTCTAAAGGCAAGTGAACATCATTTGGTTCACATGACAGGAAGCACTAATTTTAGGCAGTGAGAGTGGGTGTGACGAAAACAGAAATGTGAAGTAATTGCTTGTGTATCATAATTGACTGTCGATGGAAATGATGTATGAAGAAAGAATCTAAAATGAAATAAAATGAATTAAAAAGAAACTTATAAACAACACTTTAACTTACTGAATTTGATTTTAGTATTGATGCATATTAATTATTCAGAATGGTGGGTATCATCATGGCCAATTTGTACATATATATAAAGAAAATTTGATGAATTTCACTCCCCACCCTCTCGGCCACCCATCCCTCCCCCTTCCCCCTGATACCCTTCCTCTGGTCTAATGGTCTCCCTTCTACTTTTATAGCATCCCTATTTTTCCTGCTGTTTTTCCTCCTCAAGCCTTCGCATATGAGAGAAAACATATGATGCTTTTCTCTTTGACTCTAACTACTCAAAAGTATAGAGTCTATGTCACTCAGTTAGAAAAGCAATCATCAAGAACAGAAATAATAGTAAATGGTGGAGAAGATAGGACGAGGGAAGGAACTCTTCTACATTGTTGGTAGAAATGTAAATGAGTATAGCCATTATAAAAATCAGTATGTAGGTTCCTCAAAAAGCTAAAAGTAGAGTTATCATATAACCCAGCTATACCATTCTTTGATATTTATCCCAAATAAAGTCAACATACTTTAGAGTATATGAATACCCTCCATGTTTATTGTAGCACATGGAATCAACCTAGGTGTCTGTCAACAAATATGGATAAAGAGAATGTGTTATGTATATGCAAAGGAGTTCTATTCAGCCATGAAGAACAAAATTGTGTCATTTGCAAGAAAATGGATGGAACTAGAGAGCATAATTCTGAATAAAAAAAGTTGATATTTTTGGTGTGATACTGGGGAATAAACCCAGGACCATTCTATCTCTAAGCTGCCACTCCCCCCAGCCCTTTTTATTTTTTATCTTGAAACAGGGTCTCACTAAGTTACTGAGGGTCTTGCTCAGTTGCTGAGGCTGACTTCCAACCTGTGATCCCCCTGTCTCAGCCTCCCAAGTATTAAGATTACAGGCGTGTACCACTAGGCCCAATTAAAATAAACTAATTTTAATAAGTGTTTACTCCTACCTTTTTGTAAAGTTCTTGATGTTAATATCTCTAACTCTAATGGAATAAACAATTTATGCAAGCCTTATTTTCCTGCACTTTAATAACAACTTTTAATAATAATAATAACTTTTTAATTATTTTATTGTTTCTTAATAATAACAACTTTTCTTTATTTCAATCTCTCAGCATAGAACTCTGTGAGACAGTCTCCAGGCAATGCTGGAGGCATCGTGAGTCCTCATTCTTTTTTACTGGTGATCCGAAAGAAAATCCATCTTGCCAACCATTATCTAATCTTAACCACAGCATATCAGGGAACATGTTCATATCATGTGCTAAAATGTTTTTTTCAATAATCAGTAGCATTACACAGTCATAACGCAATAAGAACCATTTATGCCTGGAGATTTAAATAGGAAATAAAAATAATTGACCAGCTAACCAGTTAACCAGAAGCTAACTCAGAGACTAATCTTTAACAATAGCAAAGAGAAGCGGATAGCCAGATGGTTTCGACTCACCAGGCCAGGGAAGGGGAAATGCGGTGCTTCAAAATTATCCTCATTCTGAAGCCTGACAGTCTCTACCTTATGGGATTTTGTCATCTGAAGCTCTACAGGGCAAAAAGTCATTATTCTGCTGAAGACAAGAGGCTGTTATAGGTGCTGGAGCCATCCAGGGTGCACAGTCATCTATGGTACCAAACAGCTGTTACCCAGATCTGTGGAAAAGCAACAGCTGATGTTTCCTGACATGGGGCTGTGTTTGCATACCATGGAGTAATGAGTTTGTTCCATGTTGAAAATGAAGCCATGTCAAGGGGGCACTGAAACGATACTGTTGGTCTTATCATGGAATCACAGAATTTCAGAAATGAACAGGTTCGTGGGCAGCTCAGCAAAAGCATTCATCAGATCCTGGAGTCAAACTTAAAGGTATGGTTGCAGTTTTCTTGGATTCAGCTTATCTTATCTTTAAGGGAAAAAATAAAACATCCCAGTGTGGTGTCTGTAACAGAATTAACACCATGGAAGGTTTGTAGAAAAAAGTACAATGGAATAGAAATCAATGGGAGTGTTTAACTAGGAGAGTAGTGAGCTGGTGAATATAGACCTGAGCTGAGTATAGACCTGAGCTCTCAGTACTTGGGAGGCTGAGACCAGAGAATTTCAGGTTCAAGGCCAGCATCATCAACTTAGTAAGGCTCTGAGCTACTTAGCACTTTTTCCAAACATAAAACAGGGCTGGGAGTGTAGTTCAGAGGAAGAATGCCCCTGGGTTCAATCCCTAGCACAACAAACAAAAACAAAAACAAAAAACAAGATCGTGAGTGATTTTACCTTTGCTTCTGTTTTCCACTACATTCATTGCCACCCTCTTCCCTGTACTTCTGAGCATATTCTCAGGTAATTTGCCCTCACAGCATCTACTAAATAGACAGGAGGCCATATGTCCCCACATCTGAAACTATAATCTTTTGAACTTGGAATGAGTCCTTAACCCAAATTAGGCAAATATAATTCTCTTGCAGGATTTTATCATTGAAACTTGAGTAGTATTTTATTTTGTCCCCTTAAGCCTTTGTCTGGAGAGACTATCTAAGACTTATAGGATATTTGTTCTAAAAAAAAAAAAAAGAACCAGAGACAGAAACCTGGGAAAAGAGAAGAATGAAACAAAGACCAGAAAATAGGGGAAAAAACATGTTGTGAGAGAGGAACGGGAGAGAAGGCACCAAAGTAACAAGGTCAGAGTTAAAGAGATGGGTGACTTTAAGACCTGACCAGTGTCCAGCCTCCGCTTCCAGATGAGGAGGGTTGCCTCTGTGTCCTGAACATGGATCCAGAGAAATATTCTTCTGTCCTTCCAAGAAAGTATTAGTTTTTGTTATCATTTTTGAATGAGCGGGAGTTGCTTGAATCCCCAAAATTTCTGAACAGCACAACCCTGTCAAGTCATTCCCTTTCTTAGAACACTCTAACACTCTTTACCCTATTGTTCATTTGACTTTGCTGTTCATCCTTCAAATCTTCTTATTCATGAATCCCTTCGCAACCCTTCTTGGTCAGATCTGTCTCTCTTTCATGGTTACATAGCATATCCTTAAAAAAACAAAAACAAAACTGCAACGTATATTCTTTCACCCTTCTTTGACATTCAATGTTTCCCCTAAAGATATTATTCTTTGACTCTCCTAAAGAAAGATAGACACATCACGAGATGGCTCCCTTTAAAATTTAGCCTTAAAAGATTTCACTTGATAAAAAAAACCCTAAAGCTGTAATTTTCATAATGGAACACCTTCCATGACCTCAGCCATCGCTTCGTGATTGTGTCATTATCATGAGTGTCAACAAGTAGAAAAGTTGCCTGGTGCCAATAATAAAAACAACTCTCACTTTCCTCAAGAACTGAGCAGCTCACCCAACCTCTCAGAGCCCACTGCAGACATTCCCTACCAGAGTGCAAAGACCACAGAAGACTAAATAGGAGATTAAGTCGATTTTGTGAAGTCAAAATGGGATGGAGGTATGTTTCAATTAGGGGGAAATGAGGACAGGATGTGACAAAGGAGAAACTGTGTGCAGAGCACCAGCCTCTCTAATCTCAGAAAACAGAGACTCTCCTTGGGGCTGAGCTCTTATTGATTAATCATGGAAATCCCAGAGTGAGCGAGGATGAGAGGAACTCCAGAGGAAGCCGGCGTCTCACAAACTTCCCTGATAACCTTGACTGCCTGGACACCAGCGCTGGGCTGGGCTTTGAGAGTGGAAGGAAACCTGCCTGGCAAACAAGCTGAAACTACAGAAAGTTTCATGAAAGCCAGTAGGGGGATATTAAAGTGGGGAATAATTAGGACAGCAAGAAAAAAAAGAGGAAAGGATGAAAGAAAGCAGATATAAAAGAGAGGCTCTGGAGCCATGGGGTTACCTGGATGGTGTTCTGTTAACAACAATTAAAGATGAATTTGATGTTTTGGCCTGTTAAATTTTTGGTTTGCGGCATGGTGTGTGTGTGTGTGTGTGTGTGTGTGTGCGTGTGTGTGTGTGTGTGTGTGTACGTGTGTGCACACATGCACTGTGTGTGTGTGCATATCTCCTGTCATTTGTATTTTTTCTTTGGCTACAGCTGGGTAGGAATGAAAAAGTGCTCTGATCCAAACTGGATTTTAATGAGCACAGCTCTGTGCCTGCCAAGTCCTTGGGCATGAAGTTGGTGGACTGGGCCCACTGGTCCTTAAGGGTCCCTGCTCTGGATCTGAAAGCTCCTCTGTTGAGAACTTGGCAGCCCTTCCAGAGTCTCTCTCCCCTTCTGCCAAGCAGATGAAGGCAGCGTCTGGCTCCGCACGGGCGATGCTGAAAGTTGCCACCGCTGTCAAAGGCCAAGAAAGGAGCACTTCCTCCTCCAACACAGACAGCTTCAAACCCAACCCAGGGACCCTCAACTGTTGTCACCTTTCCTGAAATATAGAGAATTTTATTCTTCCTAAACAGTGAAAATACCACTTACTACATTTAGTTTGGAAAAAACCCAAGAGGAAAATTTCACTTAAAAAAAAATCTTTAGGAAGGGCACCATTGCTTGCTGGTGTGCCTCAAGACAAAAGCTTATGTGGGCCGGGCGTGGTGGCGCACGCTTGTAATCCTAGTACTTTGGGAGGCGGAGACCAGAGGATCCGGGTTCACAGCCAGCCTCAGCTCTCTCTCTCTCTCTCTCTCTCTCTCTGTCCCCCTCCCTGTCTCTCTCTCTCTACTTAGTGAGGCCCTCCGCAACTTCATGAGACCCGGTTTCAAGATAAAGTATAAAAAATAGGGCCGGGGGTGTAGCGCGGAGGTAGAACGCCCCTGCGTTCAATCCCCGGTACCGAAAAAAAAAAAAAAAAAAAAAAAAAAAGCTTATGTGGGAAAGAACCGGGCAGTACAGCTAAAGTCTTAAAAATGAGTCAGACCCTACACTTCCTGTACATAACCATAAGAAAGGGTTTCCTTTTTTTTTTTTGTATAGAAATGTTATAGGGGAAGCAACAAAGCCCTCTACGCAGGAGAGTAGCACGAATTGGGTTTTCTTTTTCATTAGAAAAATGTTATTTGCAGGTAGTGAGGGAAGTAGATATGAGACCTATGTATCAGAGACAGGCAGATAATAGAGATGCTGTTTTATTTATAGGTAGGATAAGAAAAGCCTCAGTTGAGGGAATTTTAAAAAGGATACAAATGTCAGAGTTATTAAAGAAATATAATCAAAAAGACTTAACAGCTAACTTTGTGAGTACATTAGTCAGCTTTCTGTCACTATAGCAAAACGCCTGAGCCAATTAATTTGTAAAGAGAAAAAGATTATTTTTTTTCCTCATCGTTCTGGAGGTTCCAGTCCATTATTTACTCTGCCCTCTGTTGTGGGCCTTTACAAAACAGCACATCATGGTGGAGGTTCATGGCAGAGCAACCACTTGCCCTGTGAGCCAGAAAGCAAAGAGGAAGAGGACAGACCAGGGTCCTACTGTCTCCTCCAAGGGCACCCCTCCAATGAGTTCCTGTAGGGTACCACCTTCTAAGGACCCACAGCATCTCACAATAAGGCCACCCTGGGTACCAAACCTTTAACACACGGCTTTTGGAAACACTCATATAAACCGTAGTAATAATTGGAAGTGACAATAGAACATAAGAATGACACCCAGTTTTGAGACTTGAACATCTGAATGGATGGTACTGCCAAGGACAAAGACTGAAAAATGAGTACAAAGAATTAGATTTCTCCTTTACAGCAAGGAGAATGAAACTACCAGTATTTAGGTCATTTATAAAAGTGTTTCATTTTATAAACATATTAAGGTAGGTGTGCAACTCTTAAAATTAAATATTTATTCATTCATTTGTTCATTCATTTTGTACTAGAGGTTGAACCCAGAGCAGTCTACCTCCAAGCTACACACCCAGACCTATTTTATTTCTTACTTTGAAATGGGGTCTCTCTTAAGTCGCTGAGGGACCTTGCTAAGTTGCTGAAGCTGGCCTCAAATATTTATGCCTTTGTGTATGTGTATAGTGATGTGTTTACATATTTCTTTGTGTATCTGTATATGTAAATCTGTCTTGTACACCACTCTGTATACAGACCAACCATGCTTTCTATAGAGGCCTTAAGGATAAAATTAAATCCCATGCCAAGTCTTTTGTTATTCCTAAAATATAAATCTCCAACATTGTGAAGAAGTCTACAAGTGGAAAAGGGAATTCCATTTACAGGAAATTCCAGTAGATTAGTAGTTCTCAACGTTGTATGCTTTATTCATCCTATTCCTAGCTCACACCCCAGAACAATGAGAGAATAGTATGGGTATAGGACCAATGGAAAACATTATATTTAATTGGCTGAAGAAAATAAAAAAAACTGTTTATGTTTGGAATTAGCATGGAAGGTTATATCTCTGACAAATTGGAGAGAGAAAACTTGGAGAAGAAATATCAAGGACAGTCCAAATAAAGGGGTAGACCCACAATCACCATAAATAGTGAAACAACAAGAATAGGAAACAGGCATAGCTTATGACTGTACAGTGGTACCGCAGAGGAAAAAGTCCCTACAATTAATACTTGGACTGAAGTAGCCAGGGATCATTTATTGGTTGGAACGCTTGGAAACTGTCATCTCAGGGAACCTAGGAAGCAAAGCATGTGAAGATTCCGCACGGCAGACACCTTTCAGGAAACCTCTAAGTCTTATTGACCTAACTGGCAGGTAGGCATATTCATAAACTAATTCCCATCGCCACAGAAATGTCAAGATCTGATTGCATTAAACAAGGATATTGTGAGATGGATACCTGCTTACTCTGTTTGGTTATGTAAGTCTGCATCTGCTCATGAACATGGAATGGTATCAACAACTCTGCATTCTCTCTCTCTCTCCTCTCTCTCTCTCTCTCTCTCTCTCACACACACACACACACACACACACACACACACACACACACACAATTCTACTGGGTGTTCCACATATTGTTTGCCAGTCTTCAAACTTATTTTCATATAGCAGTATAAAATGAAATAGTTGCTTTCCATCTCCACACTTATCATTCTATGTTGTCATCTTTATCCTACAGGTTAAAGTCTCTCATCATTACAGTAGCTCTCTGCCTGGCATGGACTTCATTTGGTCTACAAAGAAAGAGCATGGCATTCCAATATTCACCCAAGGACTGAGCAACATTCCATGAATCCCCCCAATTCTTCTAGCCTTATTATTTTAACTTTCTATTAGAATAATAATAAAATAATTTTAATATCTATAGCACCAGTCAGATGCTACTTAACCATTTTCACTTTAGCATACTGCCTCCTAGATTTTTAAAAATATACTTTCATTGGTGTATTGCAATTATACATCATTATACGGTTCAGAGTGATAGAAAAAAACATGCATACAGCGCTTGGTGTATTTCCCTCCAGATCCCACCCCATTCCTTCCCCCTCCCCATGCATGCTGTTGAGGTTTATATGAATAATTTCTTTCATATATATGTGAATTCATGATATGAGATTGACATATATAGCATTATTTGAACTATTTCCTTCATCAGGTATTCTTGTTCTCTGTATAAGCATGACTTTATATATTTCATATGTATGTTCCAAATTTCACTAATACCTTATCATTTTAATTCATCTTATTTTTGTATTTATATATACACACTTTATATATACATTTAAGGCTATCTTAAAAACATTCACAATTATAAGAGCTTTATGTTGCTCTTGAGGTCTGTTTTTATAATGAATTCCCAAAAGGAGGAAAACTGTGTTAAGTAGCATGTAAACATTTCCAGTTCATAGATAAGTATATAAAGTAGATACATCTATCCACTTTTATATATTTTTGATATATAGTGGACAAAAATAGTTTCAGTAACTCTTCTATTAGTTTCATGCCAGTCCTATTTGAATCAGTATTATTGTAATGCCTTTGGGGGAAAAGAAAAAGTGTGTGTGTTTCCTTATACATTTTGTTACTTTACTAACCAAGAGACAATTCAATGAAGTTTTAAATTGTGTTTTGTTAATAGTAATGGTCAACATCATAAAGTCTCAGGAGATATTTGTTTAAAGATTAGATTTATTTTCCTTTTTCATTTGCTATTGATGTCAAGTAAATTCCCTGTACCCTACTAAGATTTTAGCTCATGAACCTAATAGCTTTGAGATGTCTAGCTAATGTTGAAGTTTAAAGGTAATGACTAAAATAAGCTGATCCACTCTGTTTTCTTCCTCTTTGATAATTGTGTGTCTATTAACTTGTTTTTCTTTTTTGATCGTAGAAGTGAATAATCAATGGGTAGTTTTTTTCTGAGCTGATTTTTAAAAAATTGAGAAAAACCTACATGGTATCCTGACATAAATGCTCTTTTCTCTCACAAATATCTAAGAAGAGCTTCACCATTGGTAATACTTTTTCTTGATACCTGAATATCTTATGGCAATTTGATTTTTTTTAACTCTAATACAGTTTTCTGAAATAGAGATTTCTAATTTATGATTTCTCTTAGAATAAATAAAAAGGTATCTGAATCACCACTCAGTAATTACTTTCTCCAAAACGCTAACTGATTTAAGTTATTTGTTTTGGTTTGGATCTTCAGTGACTTCCAAAGGTCATGTGTTGAAGCCTTGGTCACCAGTCTACGGCACTTCTGGGAGGTGGTACCTTTAAAAGTTGGCACCTCATGAAAGGAAATTAAATCATTGAGGCTCTGCCCTTGAAGAGAATATTGAGGCTCTAGCCCCTTCCTTTCTCTTTCTTTGCTTCCTGGCCACCACGAGATGAGCAGCTTTGCGCCACCATGAGCTCTCTGCCATGATTTTCTGCCTCACCACAAGCCCAAAAGCAATGGAGTCAATTGACTATGGACTGAAACTCTTGAAACTGTAAGCCAGAATCAATCTTTGTTGTTTTTTTTTTAAGTTGATTATCTTAGGTGTTCTGTCACATTGATGGAAAGCCAACTAAAACATTTTTCATTCAAATGAAGTTACTCAGTCGGGTGTGGTGACACATGCCTTTAATCCCAGTACTTGGGAGGCTGAGACAGAAGGGTCACAGGACAGCCTCAGCAAGTAGTGAGACTCTCATCAACCTAGCAAGACCCTGTTTAAAAATGAAAATAAAAATAAAATAGGACTGGAGGTGTAGCTCAGATATGGAATGCCCCTGGGTTCAATCCCCAGTACTACACACACACAAAAAAATTGTTACTCTACTTTTTAGTTGTGTATAGGCTAGCTTGTTTTTTTTTATATGAAATCACTTTGGAATCTTCATTTGCATAGTGATTGGGGAATATATTTTACTATAAAAATATTCTAATGTAATAGTAGCTCTGATAAGAAGTTATTTACCTGACCACTGAGCAGAGTTAAATTGTGAATTTTAAGCTTAGCACTTTATAATATGCACTAGGTGACCAGGGTCCACTCCTTGCTTCTCTGCAGTTCATATTATTCATAAGTGGAATGAGTCAGTTGGTCTATATCATGGTAGAAGGATGGGTGGCAATTCATGAACGGAGTCATTTTTAGAGGTTGCATTATTTTCTCATTCAGAATTAAAATTGATTTATGTAGGATGGGGAGGGATGTATAGTACTTAATAACGGACTACCTGCTTTTATTTATTGCCAGAATGCTAATGTGGCCCTGTATTAGCTATTGTGTTAAATGCATTTTCCAAAGAGAGCTGCAACAATGTCTCCCAACCCACAAGCTCCTTACCTTGACATTCCTCCCACTGGCAGATTGGAAATTTATCCCTATTCTTTGGATTGGGTTTGGTCTATGACTGCTTTGGTTAATGAAGGATGGTGGAAATGACACTATGTACCATAACTGAGTGACAGAGGTGCATGAAGTTTCTAGAAAACTTGCTTTTAAGCCGGGCATGGTGGCACATGCCTGTAATCCCAGCTACTCAGGAAGTTGAGGCAGGAGGATCTCAAGTTTGAGGTCAGCCTGGGAAACCATCTCAAAAACTTGAGCATACTTAGAAAATCCTGTCCCTAAAGAAATAGAGTATTTGACACTTTAAGGGCATGACAATCCTCACACCCCAAAGACTAACTCCACTTTTTTCATTTGTTAATTTTAAATTGAAGGGCTGGGAGTGTAGCTCAGTGGTTGATCACTTGCCTAGTATGTGTGAAGTACTTGCTTTAGTCTCCAACACCACAAAAAAGGAAAGGCAAAAAATAAAAATGAAAGAAATAATAATGGAATTATCCAATATACTCCAGAACTCTATGTCCAGGGTTGGGCACACCAAACACACTCTTACTAGGAAATTACTCCTATGATATTAAAGTAAGAAATTCCTAGAGAAAAAAAGTGGCTTTAGCTTTTGCACTGGTCAGATACCACAAATAACATGTTTATAAAGCCATATACAAGCACACAGGACAATAGAAAGAATGCTGTCTTTTGCAACAAGTTCTGTTTGCACCATTAAAATTTTCTGTTGTGTGTAATCTTGTTTTTCATTGTCATTAAGAATCCTTTCCTACAATAGCTCTGCTTAACATATACAGCACCTTGCCTCATCAGGCCAGAATCTCAACAATTCACAGCAACAAGTAAGATATATTTGTAGTATCTTACAAATATATGGGAACAGCTACACACTGGGAGGCTTTAGCAGATCTGGAATAAACAAGTTTCTTTCCATAAATACAACAGTGATTCTTATTAAGTGATATCTGGCAAAAATGATTATAAAGTTTAAAACAAAAATTAAGTCTCATAAGAAGATGCTTAAAGACAAAAGATCTATAATATATCCCAGACTTTGGTTGTCCCAAAAGATAAAGCAGAGAACCTTAAGGTATTTGGGACAAGTGTTTGAATGCTGCCTATTTATAGAAAAATAACATTTGCTATTTAGTTGGGAGAGTTCCCACTGAAATAATGCATTTCAAAGAAAGAGTTCCTTTTCCTTTCAAATTTGAATGCAAAATTATAAGCTTCTATACATTTAATGCCACTGCCAGAGAGCCACAATTGTCTCTGCTGTGATTTTCTAAGGAAATCTAGTCTCTGTCCCCTGAACGTCAAAGCATTGTAAAACTGTCAGACAGAAAGCCCTCCCATGAGGAAATAGACTTTTACAGTATGACCCAGCAGCTGTTGCAGGAAACTCCCAGCAGTAATATTTACAGTGCTTCATTTCAGGTACCATCAGTGAAAGTTAGGCTGAAAATTCAGTGTCATCACCATTATCGAAGCTAATGGTTAACTAAATATGAACTAAATTAATTTGCCATAAGCAGATCTAATGGAGAAACAGCCTCACCTACCCAGGGGAGTGGGCAGCCTCCTCCTCTGAGCCATAGGGATGAAAGGCTTTTGTCCCTTAGGAAGGTGTATTTTAAGAGTTTCTGGCCACACTCTTGGGGATGTCGCTTTCCCATGAGATTTGGGACAACACAGCATGCCCTGGAAAATGAAGACTGTCCTTCTGGGTGAGACAGGTCCAAATGTCACAGCTGTTCCACCTTTCACATGCAAGCACATTTCTACTTGCATTATATACGATTAGTGCACAAGTTTGCAAAATTCACATGTACAGGCACTAGTAAAAGTTCTAAAAAATAAAATAAAAAGCCCTTGACTCTCTAGGTTATGATTCTAAAGGAGAGAGAATGCATTAGTTTGGAGGCTGAGATTAACAAAGTACAAGTTACTTGAGACCCTCTGCACCTCTTTGCAATCACAGAGCAAGCTCTTGTAAGATTTTTGCTGGGATGCTAGCTTTTTGAATCTTCAAGTAATGATAGACCCCGTATTTAACACATTACTGTCATCATTCAACCTTTTCTTTTTAAGATATCCTGTATTCTGTCTCTGTTTCTTTCTTTCTCTCTCTTCTCTTGATATCACTCTCTTCTTGTTCCCATCTTTCTCTCTCTTCCTTACAGACTTCCTCATTGATTATTAGGTGTGATAGTTAATCTAAGTTGTCAACTTGACCTGATCATGACACACCCAAGATTATGTGATTTTGGGTGTGTAACAGCAGATTAAAGAGAAAGCCCTGCCCTGAATGTAGGCAGCAGAATTCTGATAGGTGCGGACTTAGATAAAAAGGGAGAAGCGACTCGTGTGC
>PVJS01029932.1:0-24432 GCA_004027185.1 Glis glis
AGAGAGAGAGAGAGAGAGACAGGGAGAGAGAGAGAGAGAGAGCTGAGGCTGGCCGCGAACCCGGATCCTCTGGTCTCCGCCTCCCAAAGTACTGGGATTACAAGCGTGCGCCACCACGCCCGGCAGTTTGTGATTTTTAAGAAACCTGTTTAATATAACTTTTTATATTTGATAGTGGAAATATGTTTAGAAAATTCCCTTATTATTCTTTAAATATCTTTATACTCTGTGGTGATGGCCTCTCATTCCTGATCTTGGTAATTTGTGTCTTCTCTGCTTTTTTTCCTGGTCAGTCTGGCTAGAGGCCTATCAATTTTGACATTTTCAGATAACTAGCATTTAGTTCCATTGATTTTTGTCTTATTTTCCATTTTTCTATTTCACTGATTTCTTGTCTTCTTTTTATTATTTCTTTTTATTATTATTTATTATTTTTTCTTTTGTGCTTCTGGTCAGTAGACTGGGTAATTTCACTTGACAATCCTTCGAGGTCACTGCCTCTTTCTCCTGTCTGCCCACATCTGCCACTAACCCCTCTGATGAGTTTGCATTTCGGTTATCATACATTCCAGCTGGGGAAGATCTATGTGGTTCCTTTTATAATCGATACTGATGCTGAAAACTGGGTCTCTGTCTCCAGTATCAATCCAAATCCCGAGGGTGAGCTGGGCTTGGTGGCGCATACCTGTAATCCCAGTACTCGGGAGGAGGATCAAAGGGTCAAGGGCAGCCTGAGGAAGTAGTGAGACTCTCATCAACCTAGCAGGACCCTGTTTCAAAATAAAAATAAAGTAGGGCTGGGGGTGTAACTTGGAGGTACAATGCCTTTGGGTTCAATCCCCAGGACCACCAAAAAAATTAAAAACTAAAATAAAACCAATCACAAGGGTAAGGTTTTGAGAAAAAGGGAAACGAAGTTTTGTTGATTTGCCAGCAAGCAAGGAACGTAGCCGACTAGCCTGTCAAGAGCAAAGGGCTTTTTTTTTTTTCCGGTATTGGGGATTGAACGCAGGGGCGTTCTACCCCCGCGCTACACCCCCAGCCCTATTTTTTTTTTATACTTTATTTTGAGACCGGGTCTCACGAAGTTGCGGAGGGCCTAAGTAGAGAGAGAGAGAGACAGAGAGAGAGAGAGAGAGAATGTGCACGCACGCACGCGCATGCGCGCGCTGAGGCTGGCCGCGAACCCGGATCCTCCGGTCTCTGCCTCCCAAAGTACTGGGATTACAAGCGTGTGCCACCACGCCCGGCTGCAAAGCGCTTTTTAAAGGGACGTTCGGGGACCAGGCTCTGGGTGCGCCTGCCGGGAGGTAGGATTGCTGTCCAGAGGGCAGCGCGGGAGAGAGCTGCTCAGACTCGCTGATGTCGGTCCCCAGGGCCACATGTGTAGCTGACACAGGGTCCTTCATTCTTGTGTCAGCGAGTGGAAGGGTGCCGTAGCCAGCCTGCACAGGGAAGCATGGTAATCTCGATCCCCTGCAGTTATCAGGGAGAAGAGGAGGGAACAGAAGAATGCGTGCCACCTGCGGTCAAAGCGCCACGAGGGCCCCGCTCCATGTTCTCTTTCATCATTCTATCTTCGTGTGCATGCATCAGTTTCCAGCATATCAGCCTCCTTCCGTGGTCCCCACCTGAGCAAGGCTGGATGCTCCACTGACCGTAGGCCACTGGGAGGTCACCTGTCATCCTGTGTTTCTGAGGAAAGTCCCCCATGTGGTTGCTTCTCTCCCTGAGAGACTTCTGAGTGGGTCTGGGCATCTGCCCTGGGGGAGCTCTCGGACAGGTCAAAACCAGCAAACCAAAGTCCATGGGGACCAGCCTGCTATGGCTCCCCAGAACCAGGTGCCCACACTGTGTCTGTACCTCCCATTGAGGCAGGGGTGTAGGGTTAAACACTGGTGAGGATAACAGATTCCAACACTCTGTGCTTGAGATAAACGTCAGCTACAGACGCACAGGGCTAAGGTTGAAGAGGGAGCTGGGTAAAGGGGTTTGGGCTCAGGATGCATGGCAAGAAGTCCTCCTGACTCCATCCACTGTTCAAGACAAACCAGAAAACGTCAAACTGATGCAGCAGATCCACCACAACCTGGTGCCTGAGAGTAACACATCCTCATTTCAACACATTTCCATGTTAAAAGGTGCATGGGAGTGGGGGTGGGGAGCTAATGTGATTTTAGACACATTTTGACCATGTGCTAATTGGCACACGTGCAAAGAGGTAGTGTAACATAGCTTATGGATATATTAATGTCTAGTCCCCAAATGTACATGTGCTGTTCACCCCTCGACCGACCGCCTTGCTACTCTGTGAGGTCGCTCCTTGCTATGTAAGTCAGTGCAGTAAATAATTGGAACGAAACTTCTCTTTGTTTGCTGTTTGATTTCTAGCCTGATCGGCGGAAGGACCCAGTGAGCTGGTATCACCGGGGCCGCCACCACACTGGAGGCGGGCTGGGCGGCTAAGTGTAAGTGCCACGGGGCTCTGCGGGTGTTTCCACGGTCTTTCTCTCTTGTGCATTTTCTTGGTTGTTCTAATCCTTCGACCATCATCTTCCAGAGTTCCAGTGAGGTTGACCATGACGCTCTTCTTGTCAGGCTTCTCCATGTTTCTGGGGACGGACAGGTTCCCAAGTTCTCTGGTCTACCATTCTGCTGACGTCACTCTTCATCCATTTCCTCTTGGTTAAGACAGTTTACCTTTTTTCTGTTCTTTTATTTCCAACAAATTGTTTATATTTAAAGTGGGTTTCTTGTAAGCAACATACAGTTGTGTTGTTTTCAAATCCAATCTGACACTTCCTGTGTTTTAATGAGTGGTTGGACCATAGGGGAGACACATCAATGGCTCTCAAAAGATGCCCATCTTCTAATCTCTGGAACCTGGGAATATGCCATTTTCTATGGTGTAATAGAATTATAAGTTTTCCTATGGAATTAAGGTTGTTTATCAGCAGGATTTAAAATAAGGGAGATTCTGAATTTTCTACGTGGGCCCTCATCTAATCATATGAGCCCTAAAATCTGAGAACCTTTCCCAGAGGAAGTCAGAGAGATTTGAGGGCAGAAGAGGCGGGAGAAATTAAAAATGTGGGAGTGTCTCTGGCCTTCTGCTGCTGGTCCTGGAACTGGAGGAAGGGAACGTGAGCTCAGGTGTGGGGCTGGCTCTTGATGCTGCAACTGCCCTCAGTTGACAGACAGCAGTACACAGAGATGCAGCCCGACAGGCCCCAGGGCCTCAAGGTACAAAGAGAAAGATCCTCTTGCAGAGTGTTCAGGAAGGAATGCAGGCCTGAATCTGGTTTTAGCTGGGTGAGACCTACACCAGAATTTTGACATACAACACTGTAAGATAATAAAATTGCACTGTTTCCAGCAAATTGCCAGTGGGTGGCAATTTGTTCTGACAGCAGCAGAAATTTCACCCAAGTCATTTATGTGTAGGGTGATCATGGTGTAGCTGGGTTTACTTCTACTTTATTGCTACTTGTTTTCTCTTTGTCCTGTGTGTGGTCGTTATGTTCCTTTTATGCCGTTTCATATTGAATTTTCTTAGTAGGTTTTTTTTTTATAGAAGTTTTAGATTCACTGCAAAATTGAGTCAAAGGCACAGAGGCTTACTATGCATCCCCGGCTCCCCCCACACATAGCTTCCCATTATCAGATACTGCACGAGAATGAGGGGGGATTCCTTACAGCTGACAAGCCTGCATGGACGATCTTCATCATTCAGAGTCCACAGTCTATGTTATGTTTCGCTTTGTTTTTTTTTTTTTTTTGGTACTGGAGATTGAACCCAGAGGCAATCTACCTTCAAGCTACGCCCCCAGCCTGATTTTATTTCTTATTTGAACACGGGGTCTCACTAGGTTGCTGAGAGCCTTTCTAAGTTGCAGAGGCTGGCTTTGAACCTATGATCCTCCTGTCTCAGCCTCTCAAGTACTAGGATTACAAGCATGCACCACCACGCCCGGCTCACTTTAGTTTTGTATATTCTGAATATTTTTATACCATTATCTCCTTTGGGGACTTATTAGCTATAACTCTTCATTTCTTAAGTGGACACTTTATAGTTTACAGAGCACATCTCTAATTTATAAGTTTATCTTAATATCTCCCTTCCTGCCAGGCATGGAGGTGCACGCTTGTAATCCCAGTACTTGGGAGGCTGAGACAGGAGGATCATGGGTTCATGGCCAGCCTCAGCTACTTAGTGAGGCCCTCCACAACTTAGTGAGACCCTGTTTCAAAATAAAGAATAAAAAAATAGGGCTAGGGGTGTAGCTCAGCAGAATGCCCCTGGGTTCAATCCCTAACACAGCAAAAAAAAAAAAAAAAAAAAAAAAAAATATATATATATATATATATGTATTCCTTCCCATAGTGCTTCTCTTCTAACTGACTTATTTTATTGAATGTATTTAAGTACCTGTGTCCCTACTTTGTGAGTTTTATTTTGGATACAAGTTGATATAAATTCCATCCACAATAGCTTAATTATAAGCAATGCTCTTAGACAGAGAGATGTTGATGGGCCGGATGTGGTTACGGTTCATTTCCATGATGAAGAGGGCTCTGTGTTGAACGCCCCACATAGCATGAAGCCGGGGGCAAAGCCGCTCCGTGATCAGGATAATTGTGTGGAAAACCTGCCTGACAGGTGAACACTAGAGTTCTCATTGTCTACTACGCTCCTGAAACAGAACACACACTCCTTAAGGACAGGAATCTAATGTGGCAACTAAAAATCCATTGTTATTGAAAGTTCCCAGGTTGTTGAGTTACTTTTTCTCATATAAATAATGCCTGATTTTCTTTTGAAAATTAACTTTTTATAAATTTAAAGATACTCCCCAATCACCCCTTCTCTGAGGTAAACACTCTGTTATCACTATCATGTTTGTTGTATATTCTGTGCTGTGCATTCACCCAGAATATGTATAGTTTATTGTTCCCCATGAAAAGGAGTTATGTAATGTGTATTACTCTGTAGGATTGTTCCATATATGAGCAGACATTTTGTCAATCTAACCATAATAATGCATGCAGACAGAACTCTTTCCTTTTAACTGCTGTGTAGTATTTCGTTTGGTAGGTATTCTACAGGGTTGTTTTGTTAGACTGCTGAAAATTTATTTTCCATTTTAAATAATGATGCCATCAACATCTTTGTACCTTCCCCACAATGCACATTTTCAAGTGTTTCAGCACAGGATATGCCCAGAAATGGAATGCCTGTGTCAGACAGTTCTCACTTAAAAATATTATTTTTTAGAAAACTTAAAAATAATTGTTTGAATAGGAAATAAATGCACAGGTAAAAGAAATCATCGAAAAGTTGTGTACTGGAATACACTCAGTTGATACTTGATTTTCATGGTCAAATATTACAAGTGAGTTAAGTATGTTTTCAATTTGGTTTGTCTGATATTTCCTTGAATTGAGCTTTAGATTATATGTTTTTAGTAGGAAGAGCAAAGAGGCTGATTTGTTCTCATTTCATATTCTCAGGTGATGCATGATTTATATTAATCTAATTTCCCATATTGTTCAATTTAATAACTCACTGGTGTCTGCCAGACTTTTATAGTGTAAAGTTCTCTTTTTCTTTATGTGTAAATATTATTTTGTGTACTTTGGGACTATGTAAGTCTCTTGTTATTCATCAAATTTTAACTTATTCAGTCACTTATTTAGACTCATGTGGACTTCTGATTTTCTCTTTTATTTGGTTACAACCTGTTACTATCAATATTTATTTTGATGTTCACACAGTCAGATGGGCGACCTCTTTGCCCAAGGGTGCCACCTGGTGACAAGACTGCAGTAGGACACCGTGGCTGGCTGACTATGGCCTCTTCCTGAGCCCACGGTGTTGGGCTCAGGTGTCTAAGAGCTCTAAGAATTGAGCGATCCTTGAAAGGGAAAGTTGGGCTTCCAGCCTCTAAGGGGAGATGGGCGCCTGAGAGCTCAAACTGTTCTTTGTTCAGAAAGATCGGTATAGTTGCGGGAGAAAAAGAGTCAAAGGAGTTCCAACTTAGATGTTAAGCCTCTTTCCTCTCCCAGCACCGAACTGGAGGCGCTGTGAAGAGGAAGCGTGAGCACTGGGAAACCCCGAGGAGCCCAGTGAGAGCGTGCTGGGAAACCCACACAGTGTGCAGCTCGCAGCGGCAGCAGTCCGGGCGTGTATGGGCCCAGCGAGTAGAGGGCTGCTGGGACTGTCCTTGCGTCTCTCCACCTGAGGCTAGGGCGCTGGCAGTGAGGCCAGGGTGGTCTCCCGAGGACAAGGCACCAGCAACCCCGAGCAGCACCCTCTTTGCCCACCTCTCCTTCCAGGTCCCACAGGTGATGGTGGCCAGAGGAGTGGCCCTCCTAAGGATGCCTTTCAGTGGGACGTGGAGGATGAGGCCTGGACCTGAGGTGTGTGGGGGAGGGTGATGCGACATAAACTATGGCTTTCTGGCACTGGGACTGTCACTTCCAGCTCACCTCATTTCCACCCTGACTCCCAAGAGGCTGGATCTGAGGAAGTCTGCCCTTTGTCCCATCCCCATTTTAGCTGCCTGAAAAGTCAGCCCACACCCCTGGGTAAAATGACCTGGACACGCAGCCTAAAGCAGAGGCCTGTTTCCAAAGAGCCCGAGGAGAGAACCTCAGACCAAGCGAATATGGACAGTCCAACGGTCCAAAGACGCATGGGCAGTGGGGGTTATGGAAGGAATGTTAGATTCGTATATAGGAATTTTATCTCTAGAATTATGAGAAACTAGGAATATTGCTGACTATTAGGGAAATAAAATAGGCAGCTGGAGACCAGGACTTGATGCAGGTAATGCTCTTGATTCCCCTGCAAAACTTAATACAATTAAGACAAGTAACAAAACAGATATTTGAGGGGGTCAGATATAAAACCCACCATTCTGTATAATTGATATGCATCAATAAAAAAAGAAAAGTGGTAAACTCTGTACCACATGCATTTGTAACATGTTAGCCTCTAAGTATGTTAAGAATAGTAGAGACCAAGCTGGGCGTGGTGGCACATGCTTGTAATCCCAGTACTTGGGAGGCTGAGACTGGAGGATCCGGGTTCGAGGCCAGCCTCAGCTAATTAGTGAGGCCCTCCGCAACTTAGTGAGACCCTGTTTCAAAATAAAGAATAAAAACTAGGGCTGGGGGTGTAGCGCAGAGGTAGAATGCCCCTGGATTCAAACCCCGGTACTACAAAAAAAAAAAAAAAAAGAATAGTAGAGACCATATTAATAGTTACAAAGGAATTAGTCCACAATTCTAATTAGGGAATCTGGAAACTAGACTGGCAGAGAGGTAACAGTGGAACTTCGCTTAAAATGAAATTCTGTATTCCCAGTCACCTTGCCCCAAGATGGCAGCATTTTTCTAACTCCCAACCAAGTGTTGATTCAGGCTAGGCCTCGGTGTCTGAGGGTGTTATAAGGTTTATCGAATTTTTACTGACTTAGTCATCTCTGAACACTTTAGTCTAGGAAATCAAAATGTGCTAATATAAACCTAAGAGATCCATTTAGCTAAAGATTATTATTTCAGATGATATACCTGGGGACTGTATTTGCAGTTGCCCTTACTTGCCAAACATAATGGAAGTTGAAAAATAATAAAGCATCAATAAACCAGAACAACAGAGAAAGCTCTATATGTAATATCACATAAGTAAAAATTTTTTTGGTACTGGGGATTGAACCCAGGGGCGTTCTACCTCCAAGCTACATCCCCAGCCCTATTTTTTATTCTTTATTTTGAAACAGTGTCTCACTAAGTTGTGGAGGGCCTCACTAAGTGGCTGAGGCTGGCCAGGAACCAGTGATCCTCCTGTCTCAGCCTCCCAAGTACTGGGATTACAAGCGTGCGCCACCATACCCAGCAGTAAAATATTAAAAGTGCAAAAATAAGCTGGGCGTTAACACTATAAGTGTTAACAGTCGTTATTTCTAAATAGTAGTGTTATGGAAGATTTTAATTCTCTTCTTTGTACTTTATGTTTCTAAAATTTACCATACGTTTCTAAATTCTCTTCTTTGTACTTTACTATATGTTTTCAACTTTTCTGCCATTAACAGACACTTTTATACTTAAAGGGGAAATAAATATAAAGTATCTCAAGTTGTACACAAGTGGTTGTATTTGTTTTATTTGTTTTTTGCGGTACTGGGGATTGAACCCAGGGGCATTCTACCTCCGGGCTACACCCCAGCCCTATTTTTTATTCTTTATTTTGAAACAGGGCCTCACCAAGTTGCAGAGGGCCCCACTAATTAGCTGAGGCTGGCCGCAAACTCAGATCCTCTAGTCTCAGCCTCCCAAGTACTGGGATTACAAGCGTGCACCACCACGCCCGGCTTCTGTATTTCTTTTTAAAGAGGACCTAAGTGTTTCAAGGTTAGATGGAGCCCAGATGGAACCCTAACTAGACTACAGTCTGAGTTTCCCTCTACAGGCTTTGCTACTTTCCCAGGTCTGGTTAGATCCTCTTTTATTTCTTCACACCACTGTCCTTCCACTAGAAACAATGCAGTTTCTTTGCTTTGCACTTCTCTTACTGAAAATGAATATCTGTAAGTCCCCATGTGTTATAAAACCACCTCCCTTCATGAGGTCTTTTCTGATTAAACCTATCTCCTTTGTGATGCAAGTCTTCGGCTTTTATATATTAAATTTGTAAGATATTACTTTATGATTGTTGTTACATTGTTTTATAATGCAAATTATTTTCCACTGAAGCACCCTTCTGTATCTGATCATATCTAGAGGATAAACTCTTATATTGCAGAAGCCATGTCTTTCCTATTTTTGTTTCCTGTAAAACAACTAGAAGAGTGAATGTATGTTAATCACGTGGCTAAGCATAGGTAGTACCAGATGAACCAGGCATCCTGTGAGAAAACCTGAGCAGAGATCCTGGGGTAAACCTCAGACTCTGCCAGGCGTGGTGGCACACGCTTGTAATCCCAGTACTTTGGGAGGCGGAGACTGGAGGATCCGGGTTCGCGGCCAGCCTCAGCTCTCGCTCTGTCTCTCTCTCTCTCTCTCTCTCTCTCTGTCTCTCTCTCTCCTTAGTGAGGCCCTCTGCAACCTCGTGAGACCCGGTTTCAAAATATAGCATAAAAAATAGGGCCAGGGGCGTAGCGCGGAGGTAGAACGCCTCTGCGTTCAATCCCCGGTACCACACACAAAAAAAAAAAACAAAAAAAAAACACCTCAGACTCTGCTGATGTCTGTCCAGTTGTGTTCATTCCATTGGAGCCCCTGCAGGGCTGTGGGTTTGGAGGAAGATGCGTCTTGGCTCCCTGGTCCTCACTGCACATCGTGGACTGAGCTGGAGACAGAAACCCTAGGAAGTGGGCCAGTATCAGTTTTCATGATGGATTGCTGATCACTTTCTCAGGCCTGACTTCTCCTTCACATCAGATGGTGTCTGTTAATTTGGTCAGTGTAATTCTGGATTTCCTTCCAGTTAGTTACGAAATCACAGGAGTTGAAGGATGAGATGATATTTTCAGTGTGAATAATTCCATTCTCTTAGAAAGACTACCGCACAGTGGAAGCGTGCTGCTTTTCACACATTCAGGCGGCTTTCTGCTTCAGCGGGTCCTTCACTTACTGACACGAGGCATCTGACAAAGTGTCAGAATCAACTGGGAAGGGTTTCAGTCTGGAGTGAATATGATTCAGTGCTTGTCCTTTCCAGAAGTATTAGTTTTTAAAAAATTCAGGGAACAACTACTTTATACAAAAGAATAATCAGAGAGGAAAATTTAATGGTAGAGAAGGAAGGCACATGATAGACACAATCTTCTACTCGGAGCAAGGTCTTTCTCGTGCCTAACCAGATGTGCTTCTGCTTTTGTTTGAGAGTTCTGCCCTCACGTGGCATCCCACGGTGTGGTGCGTGACCTTCCTTCCTGCTCTGCAACACTCTGCTTACTGACTTCGTATACACATTTCATAGAAGTGCTACTACCACATGAAAAGCCTGCTCTGAAGTGACAATTATCACCAGCAGTTCAGGAGAACATCCACAGCATGTGTGTCCATTGAAAAGTACCTAAGTGGCCGGGTGTGGTGGTGCACTCTTGTAACCCCAGTACTTGGGAGGCTGAGACACTAGGATCGCAGGTTCACGGCCAACCTCAGCTAGTTAGTGAGGCCCTTTGCAACTTAGTGAGACCCTGTTTCAAAATAAAGAATTAAACTAGGGCTGGGGGTACAGCTCGGAGGTAGAATGTCCCTGGGTTCAATCCCCAGTACTGCAAAAAGAAAAAAGAAAAAAAAAGTGCCTAAGTAAGACCATGCCTTATCACATCAATGCTCCGTGGATATTAAGCTTAATTTTCTCTCTTGGCCCACATTCGATGAGTGCTTGGTTGTCAACTTTGTGCCAGATCCCCTCAGGTGCCTTAGATGTCACTACAGAGATTACTCTGACGGTCACTCCTTGGTTGTATTTCTCAAGATCTACAGATTTTGTCTCCCCCTTTGCACATATTTTATTGACTTAGATTAGCCACTAGTAACAGCAGCACTGCCTTGTCTATTTACAGAACACATCAGGAATTTTACACCCCAAAGCCAGGGCTCTCAAAGCAATAAAGATAAGAACCCTGTTTGGGAAGGAAGGCCGGCTGCCTGGGGAGTTAGTCTTGGTTTGTAAGTTGAGACTTACCTCAGTGTTCTGAGATAAAAGGGCTAGTGCAAACAGAAACTAGTCAAAGAAATCTTCCGTACTTTCCCTTTGTGATATTCAGAGTTACTTAGTAAAATGAAAAAGTTCTCAAAACATGACTCACTTGGCTACATCTTGCAGCCGTGCTGAAGTGTCTCTTTCTTGTCAGTTTGATTTTATCACCTAGAGGTTCAATGGGGTGCCTCATTTAAACTACCACACTCAGGAGATGATTTGTGACAATTTTCTCAAGTCTCTCAAAGTCAGTGCAGAGCTAGGACCTTTCCAGCTGCAGAAGAGAGAAACTTGTGGATTACACCGGGTGCTGTCATGGTTGTTAGCCTCTCCAATCTGGCTGAGAATGCCTGATGGGAAAGCAGGTCTGCCACTGGACGTGACTTATAGGATTGCATCATGGTCAACAAAAGCAAAAAGTCAAAAGCCGTCAGACTGAGAATGGTCAAGCCAATGTTAAATGAAAATTTAAGATGATGCCTCCCTCAACTCAAGTGTGTTTTGTTTTTGTTTTAAGCATTGTTGCTGTTTATTGAGATATAATTTACACACTTTTGGGTGTATAGTTCAGTGAATTTTGACAAATTGATACAGTCATGTAACGATCACCAAAAGCCAGACACTGGATATGTCCTTACGATGCTTGTCAGTCAGTCCCTCCCCTACCCCACCAGTAGCACCCTGACACGATTTCTGTCCCTACAGGCTTTGCTTTTCCAAAATATCACATACATGGGATCATTCAGTATTCTCACATCCACAGCCCAGTTGTTCCAGTGCAGTGGGGTAGTTTGCAGACAGGACAAAAAACGTGCCGGGAGACAGCCTGGGAGACACGTGGTTTATTGGGGAGAACTTACAAGACATCAAGGACTGCTCTGAGAAGAGTTCGGTGGTGACAGGTGACAGACAGCACCTCTGTCCCTCATGGTGCCTTGTGTAGTGGCAGCCAGATGGCTAGAGTGACACATATCCTCTTCAAAGTGCCCTCAGTTCTGTGCCCATCCCCACCCAGAGAGGGTTGAGCTGCAGTGACATCATCGGCATCAGCTTGCTTAGCTTGCTTGTATGACCTGCATCCCAGGGAGCCAGTGTCCTGGTACATGTGCAAGAAAGTAGCCTTCTGCAGCTGATGCTGGCTTGTCCTGGTTCCCGGCGTGCAGGAGGACGCCAGTGGCCTCCAGGACAATACGCGTCAGGACTTTCCAACCCAGGCTTGCTCTCCTTGTTCCCTCACTGTGGCTAGGTTTTGGGGAACAGACAGGGGGCATTGAGGGGCATGGCATTTTACTGTATCCCTTCCCTTTAGGGATGATACAAGTATGTGTTGCTTTTAGTCTGGCTTCTTTATCTTGCTATCATGCCTTTGAGATGCATCCCCCCATCCCATGTATCTGTAGTCTTTCCCTTTCACCTCACTGTATATTACTATTGATGTATTCACCAGCTGATGGACATTTGGGTAGTTTCTAGATTTTGGCATTTATAAATAAAGTTGCTATGGCCATTCATATGCAGGATTTTGTGTGGACATAGGTTTTTATCTCTTCAGGGCAAATAATTAGGTGTAAGTTTAATTGTATAAAAAACTCGAGCCAGGTGTGGTGGCGCACACTTGTAATCCCAGTATTTGGGAGGTGGAGACCGGAGGATCCAGGTTCATGGACAGCCTCCACTACTTAGTGAGGCCCTCCGCAACTTCGTGAGACCTGGTTTCAAAATAAAGGATAAAAAATAGGGCTGGGGGTGTAGCTCGGAGGTAGAATGCCCCTGGGTTCAATCCTCGGTACCGCAAAAAAAAAAAAAAAAAAAAAAAAAACTGCTAGACCTTTTTGTGAAGTGGAATTCCCAGCAGCACTATACAGCTGCTATAACCACGTGGCCACCCTTCAGCCTTTGGTGTGGGCAGGTTTTAACTAAGGCAACAGTGTCTCTTTCAAAACTTAGTAGTGAGCTGGGTGTGATGGCGCACGCTTGTAATCCCGGTACTTGGGAGGCTGAGACAGAAGGATCACAGGTTCACAGCCAGCCTTAGCTACTTCATGAGGCCCTCTGCAACTTAGTGAGACACTGTTTCAAAATAAAGAATAAAAAATAGGGCTGGAGATGTAGCTTGGAAGTAGAATGCCCCTGGGTTCAATCCCCAGTACCACACACACAAAAAAACCAACTTAGTAGTGACATTTTTAAATCAGTTATGAGACACACATCAGATGATGGAGGTACGTCAGACATCAGCACACACTTTCCTCCCACACGCATGTGAGCTCTGTGGAAGCGGGGACCTCCTCTCTCCTCCTCAGAACACCTCCACATAGCAATGAATGACACCCACAGAGCTGCCAAGGAGCAGAAGCAGTCCCCCAGAATGGCCTCAAAGTCTTACCGCGTTTGTCCATGCTCGAAATCTAGTTTTCACAATAAACATCCTGGTTTCTATTTTCTGTTGTTCATTTTTAAAAATTTTATTGGTGCATTATGATTGTAAATACCAGCAAGATCACTGCTACATATTTGTAGATGCACATAACATAATTGGGTCAATTTCATTCTCCAGTCTCTGCCCTTTCCCTCCCATCCTCCCTTCCCCTGGTCCCCTTCTGTTCTATTAGTCTTCCTTCTATTTTATCAGACCCCCCTTTTTTCCTCTTTTTCCCTCTGACTTCCACATAGGAGAGAAAACATATGATCTTTGACTTTCTTTCTTTTCTTTTTTTTTTGGTATCTGGTATCAAGCGGTGTCGGCCTGAATTCTTACGGATGTGCTTTTGTGCCATGTGATGCAGTTTGGCATGGGCTTTTCCATCTTCAAAACTGTGAGCTAAAATAAATGTCTTTCTTTACACATTACCCGTATCATAAGGGTTGCCCAAGGCTCTTTAGTTTTAACCCAGGTGGTGGGAGCCTGGAAGAATGGCCCTGGGCCCCATCATTGGGAACCTGGATCTGAGGACCCCAGGTCCCTCCAGACCTGGGGGCACTCATACTTCTAGTGGTCCCCCTTACACTGTGGGCAGGGCTCTGGAAGGTGCTTACGGCTTCCTCATTGGGGGCATTCATGCTGGAAATGCCCTGGCTTTCCACACCTAAAACAGACTCGAGCCTGGGTTTCTGTGGGATTAGCACTCATACGCATGGCAGCCAGAATTTCCCCATGACGTCTGTTGAAGGACCAAAGCGATGCCATGACAGGCTTCAGTTAAGGTTTTAAATAGAGTAGGCCTAAGTACCTGTTTTTCTAGAAGTTAAGTTTCTGTTTCTCATAGCGTATTGCCCCAGACCCTGCTGAAATCATTAAAAATGCTAATCTGATTCTACCCCAGCAATAGCCAGTGGGTGTTGAGCACACCCTGGTCTGGAATTTCCAGACCACTGGGCGAGGTCACTCTGACCGGAGGTAGGGAGCCCCCCTCCCTTCCAGCACACCCTTAGGACAGACACCATGGGCCCGACCAATCAGCTTAAAGGTCACCTTATATGGCCAATGCTTCCCTAATGAGGACCCTCACCTAAGGCGGGAAAATTAGACCAACCAGAAAGCGCCAACAAGCTTATGTTTTAAACTAACCTATCAGTGTAAAGGTGGGGTGGGCTGCCTCCTGAAGGGATAAAAGCTTTGTTCTCCCAGAGCAAGGGGCTTCTCTCTGTGACCACTGCATTGGTGCACATCAGGAGCCCAAGCTCGAGCTTGAATAAAAGACCTTCGTGTGCTTTACATCGGAATTGGCTCCTGGTGATCTTTGGTGGGATCACGAACTTGGCACTTCACTGTCCTTTTGTTTCTCCCTTTCCAAGTCCCTGTTGTTATAAACCGAGTTAGCAGCCTGCAACAGAGATTCTAGATTGAATTTGTCGGAATCCGACACCAGTTTTTGGAGCTTTCTCTTTATATCAGGTGCAGATTGAGTTAAAAATTTGTCTCTGAGGATGGCCTCCCCTTCTAATAAGTCTGGAGTCAGGTTGGTGAATTTTATCATGACCTCTTTTAGTCTCTTGAGGAAAGCCATTGGGGACTCATTTAGATTCTGATGAGTAACTGCTAATAAGCCATAACTGAGGGGCTTAACCTTAGCCCCTTTTAGTCCCTCTATAATGCAATACAGAAAGTGGGTCCTTTCCCAAACATACCTTACATCCTCAGGGTCCCACTGGGGATTTCCTGATGGAACAGCCTTTTCTCCTGTTGGAATCATTCGGTCCTCCCTGAAAGAGGGTTGTTGAGAGCTATAATAATCATCGCCCACTTCCCTAGCCTTTTTATATACTCGTTCTCTCTCCTGTGAGGTTAGGGCCTGATCTAAGAGCAACTTGACATCCCTCCAAGTTAGGTCGTACAAAGAACTGAGTAACCTGAATGCCTGCACATACTGATCGGGGTCAGTAGTATAGCTGCCAAGGTCCCTTTTAATTTCTTTAAGATTAGCCAGTGAAAATAGCTTATGTACTGTATAGGATCTGTTTTCTCCTCCTCCCACTGCCACAAGGGGATACATTCCTCCCAGCCCCTGTGGAACTAATCTTGACTGTCATCTCTTATTTTTGGGTGCCTCTTGGGTTCCCTGGTTGGAAGGGGCAGTATCATGGTATAGAGGGGGCCTATTTAGGCACTGTTCTCCAGATGTTAAGGGGAGCTCTATTGGTGCTACAGCTCCCACAGGGTAGTCATCCTGCTTTTCTGAGGTGGCCTGATCTTTGGGTTTTGCCTCCACTGCTGCTGCTAAAATTGCCTCAGGTTTACAATCTTTGAATAGGTCTGGATGGCTTTGCAGGTAATAGAAAAGCTGAATGTATGGCATCTCATTGTACTTGCCCTCCCTTCTGCAGAACAAATCGAACTGAAAGATGGTATTAAAGTCTAGGCTCCCCTGGGGTGGCCAAGTTTCCCCACCCTCCAGTGAGTACTGTGGCCATGCTTGAGTGCAGAAAAAAACGAGAGCTGTTTTCTTTAAGATATTGAGGTCAAACTTTTTCCAGTGTTTGAAGATGTACGCAAGGGGAGTGTGAGCTTCTACTTTGGATTGCTGGGATCCCATCTAAGAGAGAGAGGTTAAGCACACTGGAATGTCCTGGGAGAGTTGCCCTCCTTCCTTGGCACACCCCAGCCAGTGCCCTATAAGAGTGAAGCTCAGCTGGGGGCAAGTCTGGCCAAGCATCCTGTGTGAGCTTTGTGAGAGTGGCTCCTCACGGCTCACTGGGATGGGGCCTCTTAAGGGTGTGAACTTGAGCCGCTCCAAGCTCCGTCCCTTTTTCATTCCCCTCCCTGCCTCTCTCCCTTTCCTGGATGAGGTCCTTAATACCCCCTTCTAAAGCTTAGAGACTCTTGATGCTTCTAATTAATAAAACACTGTATTTCCCAGAATATTTTCATCAGCCATGGATAGACTGTAGCTAGCAGAGACAGAATCTGGAGTGTAGGAGGGCCCTCTTTCATTATTTTGCCTCAGAAAGTTGTATTAGCTAGGTGGGGATAAAAGCCTAAAACTGTCAATAAATCAGAGATAGCTACACACAGAGTTTTTTCCTAAACTCTTCACAGGGGGCATTGATAGCCTATGCTCTGTTAGGTGATGAAGGAAGGGAGCCCAGGACTCAGAGGACATTGATCTCTGTTGCTAGATGTTATAAGGATAGGGCTGGGAAAGTTAGTCTTGCAGCAGCAGGACCCTAAGGATTCCAGGGCTGCTTGAGCTGCGCATAGAGTCGCCACTTGGCTCTCAGGGGCGGAGCTTAGGTTCAGAGCCAGAGCAGAACCGATGGCCCGGAGAGCCCGTGGCTGTTTGCAGAGCCAGGCCCCCCTCTCCCTGCCCTGGCGGGGTGTGCTACACATGGGGAGGGGGACACTACACCGACGCAGGGCACACAGCAGGACCCTGAGGATTCTGGGGTGTTTGAGCTGCCCGGAGTGTCTGGGGATGTGGATTGGCTTGGAGCTCAGGGGCAGGACGTGAACTGGCTTGGCGCTTAGACCCAAGCGGGAGAGGCAGGACAACCACTGCAGGTAGTTGTGGAGCCATATCCCCCTTCTCCAGGCCAGGCCCCCCTTCTCTGGGCCAGGACCCCCCTTCTCCAGGCCCACACCAGCGCATGGTGCACAGTGCTACTGCTTTCCCCATACCCTGTTCCCTAGGATGGCAAGATGGCTGTGGGGAAGCGGTTGCCAATGGCAACCTCTGCACAGCATGCCATGAGCAAGACCACTGGCTTGTGCAGCCTGCCCCGCCCAGCCCCCCATTCCGAGCTGTCCATGGGTGAAAACCGCACTGGCATACTGACCTATTGTGGGTCCCTTATTGTGTGTTTTCCAGTTTTAACCTTTTTACTGGGCTTTTTAAAAGAGTGTCTCATCTCTGACAGGGCATAATGGATAGGACCTCATTGAGAACCTCAAAAGACAATAGCAGGTTTACCCAGAACCCCAGTACCATTACCCCAAGGGGTGTGAGGTTCCCGAATCGCTGACTGGTCACCACTTAGTCCATATAGTAAGCTGGGGAGGGGAGTCTAGAGTCCCTTCTCATCTCCCTGTCCTATTTAAAAGGGTTTCCTGTAGGAGATCTGATAGTAGACTAGTTTTGTGATGGGGGGTCCCCAAAAATCTAATTGTCCCCTGGGCACTGGACTCTCAACAGTCATCCCAGAGGGGTACAGGAAGTGTTTTACTGACCTTGAAGGCACAGTAATATTAAAAAATCACCGACGAGACATAGTGGCATTAAAATGCCGCTGGGTCTCACTATTGCTCTATAGTTGCCTCCAAAGCTCCACTGCTCTGGAGGTGAAGTTTTTAAAGCTGCTTCTGAGCCACCAAGCCACAAGTCTTGTGAAAATTATTTAAAATTAATATTGAGTGAAAATTATTTAAAATTAATATTGAGTGAAAATTATTTAAAATTAATATTGAGTGAAAATTATTTAAAATTAATATTGAGCCACAAGTCCCATCTGGTTCACCAGAAAATGTTATGGTGGAATTGGCACTGTGGGCTCTTTTCCCTCAATTCAGATCAGATTTTCTGAAAAGGGGAGTTAAAATTAACAGGTGGCTCAGTTGCAGCTTAACAAATTTTTATGACAAAGTCAGTAGGAAATAGAAAAGAGAAGAGGCAAAAAGCAACATGCCTGGAAGACATGCCAGAGAGTGCGAAAGTGGAACTCTGCCCCTCCCTTGGGCCTCGGCCCCTTACATATAGTTTTCACATTATATGTTCTTATCAGCATTACCAAGGCAATGAGCTAGTAACTTATTTCTCAGGCATAACTTATTCCTTAGGCAAGTGGTGCCTTCTAGTCTACTAAGTGCACTTCCTAAGTGCAGAGGTCAATAATCTATTTTGTCCATCAGCTGTGGGTGCTTTGAAGTAACCCATGGAGTTTACCTTTCTCATTCTGAAGAATAGGAAGGAAACAGAGGCACTGATTACAGCCAGTGTGGCTGTGTGTAATCTCCAAGAGCAAGGCATAAGGCCCCTTGCTATCTTTATAGTTTTAAAATATGCTAGGAAAAAAAAATCTTTCCAGAACTCTAGGACTATCACCTCTCTGATGTGCTGCCACCTGAAAGCTCCTCTCTGTCCAACTGAGGCAGGGCAGAGACCTAGAAACAGGAAGGGTTAAAATAAAATAAAAGTGCTAGGCAGAGTCACTGTGATCTTAGGGCTAAAGACCTTAACTGCCTCTATGGTGCTTTTAAGTCTCTACATGCATCTAAGGCTAGAGGCTTTGTCTTTACATTCTTACTATGGGTTAATTATTTAGAACAAAGAGGCAGAAAAGAAGGGAGAGGACTCTTGTAACAGAGCTACCACCTCTCCCTGCCTGAATGACTGCCTTTTACATTTTACTAGAAATTAATATCAGGGCAATTTTCTAATACCAGCACAGTGAGGGAAACTCATTTCGAGCCTCCAAGTCAACACTTAGTCAGACTGCCATCAAGTCAGAGGATAAGAAAAAGTCACTGTCTTTTTTTAAAAGCTTTTTTATTTTTTGGTGATGCTGGGGATTGAACCCAGGGGAATTCTACTCTCTGAGCTATACCCCTAGTCCTTTTTAAATTTTTGGTTTTGAAACAGGGTCTTGCTAAGTTGCTCAGGGCCTCACTAAGTTGCTGAGGCTGGGTTCAAATCTGCAGTCCTCCTATCTCAGCCTCCCAAGGACTGGGATTAAAGTGTGTGCCACCACGCTTGGTTGAAAGTTACTTTCAGAAATGAAAGTTCTCAAAATATTCTTCTCCCATGTATGTTGTTTATAAACCTGTTCAAATCCTATTCCCCCACAATGAAGTGTGATGAAGAAACAAGAAGTCACGAGATCCAGACAATGAGAGATCTGGAAGTGGAGGGGTGATGGAGAAGGGGACTCAGGGCAGAGCCCTCTGCAGCACGGGCTGAGGGCCAGCAGTCATGGTGGAAACAGGACAAAGAAAATAAAATACTGCCTCTGGCCTGCGTGTGATCCTCTGCACCGCGCCTTGGAGCCTGGGCACCTTCTGGCGCCGCCACTGAGACCCGGAGCCCGCGCGCTTCACTTGGGCCTATGTGCAATCTTCTGCACCATGACTTGGAACCCCAGCATCTTCCAGCGCCGCCACCCGAGACCCAGAGCCCGTGCGCGGTCCTCAGTACAACGCCTCGGAGACTGGGCACCTTCCAACGCCCCCACCCGAGACCCGGAGCCCACGCGCCTCCCTCGGGCCCATGTGAGATCCTCTGCACCGCGCCTCGGAGCCCGGGGCACCCTCCAGTGCCGCCACCCAAGTCCCGGAGCCTGTGAGCCTCCCTTGGGCCGGCGCGCAATCCTCAGCACCGCGCCTCAGAGCCTGGGCACCTTCCAGTGCCGCCACCCAAGACCTGGAGCCCACGTGCCTCCCTCAGGCCCACGCGCGATCCTCAGCACCGCGCCTCGGAGCCCGGGCACCTTCCAGTGCCGCCACCCAAGACCTGGAGCCTGTGTGCCTCCCTCAGGCCCATGTGCGATCCTCAGCACCGCACCTCAGAGTCTGGGCAACTTCTGGCGCCGCCACTGGAGACCCAGAGCCCAAGCTCCTCCCTCAGGCCTGCGCGATCCTCTGCACAGCTCCTTCGAGCCTGGGCACCTTCTGGCGCCGCCACCCGACACCCAGAGCCCAAGCGCCTCCCTCGGGCCTGCATGCGATCCTCTGCACCGTGCCTTGGAGCCCAGGCACCCTCTGGTGCCACCACCCGAGATCCGGAGCCTGCATACCTCCCTCAAGCCCACGCGCGATCCTCTGTACTGCGCCTTGGAGCCCAGGCACATCCGGTGCCGCCACCAAAGACCCAGAGCCCAAGCTCCTCCCTTGGCCCACACACGATCCTCTGCACCGCACCTCGGAGCCCGGGCACCTTCCAGCGCTGCCACCCAAGACCTGGAGTCCAAGCTCCTCCCTCAGGCCGAACTGCGTGATCCTCTGCACTGTGCCTTAGAACTCGGGCACCTTGGGGCGCTGCCACCTGTGCCTCCTTTGGGCTGCCCGCATTCTCAGAATCACGCCTCAGAGCCTGGGCACCTTCTGGCACCGCCTCCTGAGATCCGGAGCCCACATGCCTCCTTCGGGCATGCACGATCCTCTGCACCGCGCCTCGGAGACCAAGCAACTTCCAGCGCCACTGCTGGAGCCTAGGAACCCACGCACCTCTCTCCACCTGCGTGATCCCCAACACCTGTGCCTCAAGCCCAGGCACCATCTGGCGCTGCCACCTGTGCCTTGGAGCCCGTGCCTCGGAGACCGGGCAGCTTCTGGCACTGATACCTGAGCCTCAGAGCCCACGTGATCCCAACACCTACGCCTCAGAGACCTTCCTGCCACCTGAACCTCAGAGCCCAAACCCAACACCGCGCCTCAGAGTGCACCTAACGTGCCACCACCCAAGCTCTGGAGCCCGTGTGCCCCCCACACACCTCCCCAGTCAACCATACAGGAGGGAACCACAGCCTGCAGTGTACAGACCCAATTGGGTCTACAGGGACCACCAAGAAAGGAAAGATGATACGGAGGAAACAGAAACACAAAATTGAAAACACTGAAAATACGAGAATGAGGAACAGCAAGAAAACAAGAAACACAATGCATCAACAAGTGAGATTACTGATATTGACCTGAAGGAAATGCAAGACAGAGAATTCCAAATTTTGATCTTCAGAATGATGAAAAGCCTCAAAGAAAGCATAGAAAAGATGAAGGAGGAAATTGAGGCTCTAAGAAAGAATCAGAAAGAAACTCTGAACGAAATGAAGGAGTCAATAAATGAATTAAAGACTGCAATAGAAACCAACTCTAGTAGGCTCGAGCACATGGAAAACAGGCTATCACTCCTGGAAGACAGTTCATTCAAAACTGAAAACACAGTCAAGGATATACAGAAGATATTACAACAACACACCCTGACCATCCAAGAAATACAGGACAATACAAGATGTCCTAATCTAAGGATAAAAGGCATTGAAGAAAGTTTGGAAGCACAGACCAAGGATATCAGAAATCTCTTCAGAGAAATAATTTCACAGATTTTTCCCAACATAGAAACAGACTCGGGGCTCGGCGTGGTGGTGCACGCCTGTAATCCCAGCACTTGGGAGGCTGAGATGGGAGGATCGAGGTCAGTGTCGTCGAGTCTCTCAGCAACTTAGTGAAACCCTGTTTTAAATAAAATAAATAGCTGGGCGTGGTGGCACATGCTTGTAATCGCAGTACTTTGGGAGGCAGAGACTGGAGGATCCAGGTTCTTGGCCAGCCTCAGCACTCTCTCTCTCTCTCTCTCTCTCTTCCCTGTCTCTGTCTCTCTCTCTCTCTCTCTCTCTCTCTACCTAGTGAGGCTCTCTGCAACTTCGTGAGACCCGGTTTCAAAATAAAGTATAAAAAAATAGGGCCGGGGGTGTAGCATGGAGGTAGAACGCCCCTGGGTTCAATCCCCGGTACCGCAAAAAATAAAATAAAATAAAATAAAGAAATAAAGAAAAAGACTTGGACATTCACATACAGGAGATATAAATAACACTGTTAAGACAAGATCAAAGAAGGACCTCCCCATACCATGTAATAATTAAAGTAACTAACATAGAGGCCAAAGAAAGAATCTTAAAAGCAGCAAGAACAAAAGAACGTGTGACATACAAGAGCAAAACAATAAAAATCACCCCAGACTTCTTAACCCAAGTCAGGAATGCGAGGAAGGATTGGTATGAAGTATTCCAGACCCTGGAAGAAAACAACTTCCAACCAAGACTGATATATCCAGCAAAACTATCATTTAAAATTGGGGGAGAAATAAAGATGTTCCATGACAAGCAAACACTTAAAGAATTCATGAGGACAAAGCCAACACTAGAGAAAATCCTAAAAGAAATAAATTACAAAGAAGGAAAACAAGCAATTTTCAGAACCACAAGAAAGGTGAACTCTACCAGGTAAGCAACTAAACAAGATTTGTCACTACATCAAACAGAAAATAGAACTCAAAATGATAGGAAACAAAAATCATATCTCAATAATAACATTGATTGTCAAAGGACTCAACTCCCCAATTAAAAGGCATAGACTGGCAATGTGGATTAAAAAGCATAACAAGAAACTCACCTTCTAGCCAAAGATACTCATACACTAAAGGTGAAAAGATGGAAAAAGATATACCATGCAAATGGGGATCAAAAACAAGCAGGAGTAGCAACGCTTATATCTGACAAAACAGACTTTAAGCTAAAACACATCAAAAGAGACAAAGCGGGACACTTCTAATAAAAGGAACAATCCAACAAGAAGATATAATGATAGTAAACATGTATACCCCAAATGTGGGTACACCCACATTCATAAAACAAAGTCTTCGGGGCATCAGGTCCCAAATAGACCCAAACACAATAATATTGGGAGACTTCAACACACCACTCACGCCACTAGATCGATCCTCCGGACAAAAGATGAATAAAGATTCTTCAGACCTAAAGAAAACTATAGACCGAATGGATCTAATAGACACATACAGATTATTTCAACCAACAACACCTGAATACACATTGTTCTCAGCTGCCCACGGAACATTCTCCAAAAGAGACCACATCCTGGGCCACAAAGGAAGCACCAACAAATTCAAAAGATGTGTTATAATTCCCTGCATCTTCTCAGATCACAATGGAATGAAACTGGAAATTAACAACAGGAAGACCAAAGTAATCACATAAGTACATGGAGACTGAATGATGCACTTCTGAATGAGGACTGGATCAGAAAAGAAATAAAGGGAGAAATTAAAAAATCCTAGAATTAAATGAAAATAGAGACACGATGTCCCAAAATCTATGGGACACCTTGAAGGTGGTGTTAAGAGGAAAATTTATAGCACTGAGTGCCCACATAAGAAAAACAGAAAGCCTTCAAATAAACAACCTAATGACATACCTCAAGGATCTTGAAAAACAGGAACAGTCAAAGCCCAAAGCCAGTAGAAGACAGGAGATAACTAAAATCAGAGAGGATATTAATGAAATAGAGAATAAAAAATACAAAGAATCAACAAAACAAGAAAATGGTTCTTTGAAAAGATTAACAAGATTGACAAAACCCTAGCAAACCTAACCAAAAGAAGGAGAGAATCAACCCAAATTACCAAAATCATAAATGAAAGAGGGGACATCACCACAGATAGTGGAGAAATCAAGAGGATCATAAGAAACTACTTTGAAAACTTATATTCCAATAAACTGGAAAACAAGGAAGAAATCAGCAGATTTCTAGACATATACAACCTACCTAAATTGAACCAAGAGGATATAGAAAACCTGCATCAACCAATATCAAGCAAAGAGCTAGAAACAGCAATAAAAAGTCTGAAATCAAAGAAAAGTCCAGGTCCAGACGGTTTTCCAGCCGAATTCTACAAAATCTTTACAGAAGAACTAAACCTAACACTTCACAAGCTATTCCGTGAAACTGAAAGAGATGGAATTCTTCCAAATTCCTTTTATGAGGCCAACATCACATTAATACCAAAGCTAAATAAAGATACCCCCAGAAAAGAAAATTACAGACCAATATCATTGATGAACATAGATGCAAAAATTCCAAATAAAATACTAGCCACACGCATTCAAAACCATATTAAGAAAATTGTACACCATGACCAAGTTGGTTTCATCCCAGGAAAGCAAGGCTGGTTCAACATATGCAAAACAATACATATTATTCACCACATAAATCGAATTAAAACCAAGAATCACATGATCATTTCAATAGATGTGGAAAAAGCATTTGACAAAATTCAACACCCATTCATGTTAAGAACTCTACAGAAAATCAGAATAGAAGGAACATACCTCAACATCATTAAGGCAATATATAAGAAACCCAAAGCCAACATCATATTGAACGGGGGGAAATTGCCAGAATTCCACTTAAAATCAGGAACAAGACAAGGATGCCCACTATCACCACTCTTTTTCAATATAGTCCTCGAAACTCTTGCTAGAGCAATGAGACAAGAGAAGGCTATCAAAGGAATTCAAATAGGAAAAGAAGAACTAAAATTATCTTTATTTGCAGATGACATGATCCTATATCTAGAAGACCCAAAAAACTCAACCAAAAATCTACTAGAGCTAATTAACAAATTCAGCAAAGTAGCAGGATACAAGATCAACCTAAAAAAAAAAATCAGTAGCTTTCATATATGCCAACCATGAATCCACTGAGAAAGAAATCCAGAAAA
>PVJS01029933.1:7095-24539 GCA_004027185.1 Glis glis
TGTTGTGTGTGTGTGTGTGTGTGTGTGTGTGTGTGTGTGTGTGTGTGTGTTACTGGGGATTGAACCCAGGGACATTCTACCTCTGAGATACACCCCCCAGCCCTTCTTTTAATTTTTTGTTGGAAACAGGGTCTTGCTAGGTTGCTGAGAGTCTCACTAAGTTGCTGAGGCTGGCCTTGAACCTGCGATCCTCCTGTCTCAGTCTCCCAAGTAGTGGGATCACAGGCGTGCGTCATCACATCCGGCTTACTATTTTATTATTTTTTTATTTTGAAACAGGGTCTCACTACGTTACTGAGGGCCTCAGTAAGTTGCTGAGGCTATCCTGGAACCTGTGATCATCCTGTCTCAGCCTCACAAGTACTGAGATTACAGGCATGCCACCATGCTGGGCCCAGCTCAACATTTAAGTCAAAGGCATCTTTTTCTCAGGATGACCAGTGACTCAGCAAAACAGGTGTCTGAGCTGATACTCAGGTAGCCACTAGCTTATAACTACTTAAGACGGCAAAAGGGCCTGGTCATTTCCACCCAACACAGGAGGCCTCTCATGGGTAATCTTTGCTCCATAGCTCCTATCTGACTGGCAGAGATTTGTCCTGTCTGCACTGTCCTCTGATGCTTGCCCTGCCCAATCCTGCACCCCCCCTTTTCTTTCACAAGTGTTCCTCCCTATAAACATTTTTACTGCAGAACCAATGCTCACTGGTACCTGAAGTCGTCCAAGAAAGCAGAAAGGTGGGGTCTTGCAGCCGGTTCACTTATTCACTGGCTGGTGATGAGGAGCCAGTGCACTGTGCACTGGTAGTCAGTGTACACACGGTCCCTGAGACAAGGTGAAGTGTACGTGGTTAAACGTCCACAGGCGGTAAGCTGGGACATGCTGGTGGAGGAAATGCACTGGTCAATGCGATGATTCCGGCATTCGGAATGTAATAGTGGGGGGCAAGGGGATGAGAAATGTGATAGTAGAATTGGGTGTTGTTTCTAAATTGCACTGAAACTCTATGGACTGACAATGAAAAGTTGAGGGGAATTAACAAATTGAAAACTAACTGTAAAAATCAGAGGCTGTTTTTCAACAAGCAATCCCTCATCTCATGCAATGGACTCACTGAAAAAGTTGAAGACCAGGCCCAGCTTTGATATTCACACAGAGTAAACTTAAGAGTCTGTGTTAGGCCGAGCGTGGTGGCGCACGCGTGTAATCCCAGTACTTGGGAGGCGGAGACCGGAGGATCCGGGTTCGCGGCCAGCCTCAGCTACTTAGTGAGGCCCTCCGCAACTTCATGAGACCCGGTTTCAAAATAAAGTATAAAAAATAGGGCCGGGGGTGTAGCTCGGAGGTAAAACAACCCTGGGTTCAATCCCTGGTACCATACACACACACACACACACACACACACACACATACACACACACACGCACGCAAAAGAGTCTGTGTTAGCTTTTCATTGATGTAACTAAAATACCTCAAAAGAACAACTTAGGGAGGGGAGATTTATTTTGGCTCACTGTTTCAGAGGATTTAACCCATGGTTGACTGACTACATTGCTCTGGGCCTGAGGCGAGGCTGAACATCGTGGCGGGAGGGCATGGCTGAGGAGAGCTGCTCAGCTCATGGCAGCCGGGAAGCACGGAGAGAAAGAAAAAGGGGCTGGGAGAAGATCAACCCTGCCAGGGCATGGCCCTAGCAACCTAGTTCCTCCAGGTAGGTCCCACCTCTCAATAGTAGTAGTAGTAGTTGTCGCTCTTCTCGTTGTTCTTGTTGCTGTTGTTGCTGCTGTTGTTCTCCTCCTTCTCCTCCTCCTTTTGTGGTACTGGGAATTGAACCCAGGGCTGTTCTACCTCTGAGCTACACCCCTACCCTATTTTATTTTTTTTATTTTGAAACAGGGTCTCACTAAGTTGCTGAGGCTAGTCTTGAACCTGTGATCCTCCTGTCTCAGCCTCCCAAGTACTGGTGATGAGGTAGAATAGAAGAAATAAAATATTAGGCAGAAAGGAGACAAATTGGGAGAAAAGAGGAAATCTAAAATACTTCTTAGCTTGCCCTGTGAGGCTTGCCCAGGACTTGCCCAAAGAGTCAAACAATGGACTTGTTTCACATCTAACATTCCTGAGGCGATTAGATTCTAGAGAAAGAGCTTCACCTTCCACCAGAACTCCAAAAGATCACAACTGTTGTTAAAAAGCCTTACACCCCCCTGGCCACCGAATTTATTTATTTATTTTTCTTTTTTTATGTTTTTATTGGTGCATTGTAGTCTCACATCACAATGAGTATCAGTTTGGTGTTAACATACATGCACACAGCTCTTGGTGTCCCTCCCCCCCGCCTCCCCCTCACAAGTAGCACTGAGAATGATGTTGGTATAATCTCATATGTGCACACTGTTTATGATAGTAATTCCATAGGTTCACTTCTTTCTTGCCCGTCCCCTTCCCTTGTACCCCTTCCCTTGCACCACTGAGGGTTCTCCGTTGTCACTGGAGTCCCTTTTGTGTCCCCACTACTCCCTAGGTTGCGCATATTAATGAAAACATATGTCCCTTCTTTTTTGTGATTGGCTAGTCTCACTTAACATAATGATCTCCAGATCTTTCCATTTTCTTGCAAATGCTGTTATTTTGTTCTTCTTTATTGCTGAGTAGAATTCCATTTTGTGTATTTCCCATAATTTTGTAATCCATTCATCTGGTGATGGACATCTAGGTTGGTTCCATAATTTGCTGGCCACCAAATTTATGTCTTCAAGTCTCCAAGCCTCCAGGGTCCCTGAGAGTCCTATCTCAACACCTACTGTCTAGCTTGGAGCTTCAAGGAAGAAACCGCCATCCCATGGTCCCCCACTTCCCGCTGTGGGCCTGGCCACCCCCCTTCTCCAGTGGGCATATAAAAGGATTGTAAAGATGGGGGGTGCATTCTCCCTCCCTCTACAGCAACTCTCTGCACCCCTCTGAGCCCCTCTGCCACGGTCCTCATATCCTTGAGATGGCCTGCGCCTTCCCTAAGCCTGTGTCCCCACCTTTCTTAAATTAAACCTATGCCTTTTCTCTGACTGATGTGTGCTGAAATTCTTTTCAACACTGGAGTCAAGAAGCCATGAGAAGTCATCCCGTCTCCCATGACTCTGGGATTACAGGTGTGCGCCACCATACCTGGTTCCCCTTTAGTTCTTTCAACCATCAGTGAATTAATCCACGGATGAGGTGAGAGCCCTCATGATCCAATCACTTCCCCAAAGCCCCAGCTTTGGGTCTGAGGGCTATTCCAGATCCAAACTCCAACAGAGTTGAGGGTTCAGTGAAGGTAGTTATAACTGTAGTCAGGAACACCTGACCTCCGGCCACTGAGATAAAAACATCTGGGTGGATTCCTCTATAGATTTTCACTCCCCAGATTATTCTGAGACGTATGAATAAAATGTGCACAACAGATTTCCCCTGCCCCTTACAAGCCAGCACAGGAGGGTTGATTGAGTATAGTAGTCCCTCCTCTGCCCACGGGGGATATGGTCCAAGACCCTGTGTGAATTCCTCAAACCACGGATAGTATCAAACTCTATAATTTCTTTTTTTTTGCGGTACTGGGGATTGAACCCAGAGGCGTTCTACCTCCACGCTACACCCACGGCCCTATTTTTTTATACTTTATTTTGAAACCGGGTCTCACGAAGTTGTGGAGGGCCTCACTAGGTAGAGAGAGAGAAAGAGAGAGAGAGAGAGACAGAGAGAGAGAGAGAGAGAGCTCCGGTCTCCGCCTCCCAAAGTACTGGGATTACAAACGTGCGCCACCACGCCCAGCTTCTATAATTTTTTTTAAGTTTTAAAAATTTTATACTTTTATTGACACATTATAATTACACATCATAGTGGGATTCAAAGCAATACAAACACACATGCACACATCACTAGGAAACTCTATAATTTAATGCCTTTTCCACTTTAACTAAGCACTTAGGCAATGTGTCCATAACTTTTGCAGTTTGAGGTATGATATGAATTTCCTTTTCCTTCTTCGCTCTTAGTAATCTCAACATAGAGCTTTTTCCTTTCCTTATTGAGAACTTTTGCCCTTTCTCTTAAAGGAAGCAATGTCCAGCATCCCTTTGGCACGTCCAGATTGCCAGCATCGCTATTGTTGCACCATGGGGTCATGAAGTAAGACAGGACTAGTTGAATGCAAGCACCATGGCACTGTGACAGTCTGACAACCCAGGTGGCTAGTAACTGACTCGCTGGTGGGTACTTTATTCAGCATGTATATGCTGGGACAAAGGGATGATTCACATCCTGGGCAGGATGGAGCAGGATGCAGAGAGATTTCATTGCACTACCCGGAACGGTGTGCAATTTAAAACTTAAGAATTGTTTATTTCTGGAAATTTCCATTTAATATTTATAGACCATAGTGGCCACAGGTAACTGAAATTGTGGATGGGGAGTGGGGTGCTGTATTCCAAGGCCTGTTGAAGACGCAGCTGAAAGTGCCAGTGCACGGCAATACTCTGGCTCTACTTCTCATCCCTCAGGCTCTCCCTATTGTTAAAATTACATTACTTCCTTTGGCTGAAATAGGAAATTTTTTCCTTTTATATGTTATGACTGTCAGTATTGTTTTCTATAGAGCTAAGTAACGTAGTATGATTATATATTTCCTTTCATAACTTTTTTTTGGAGTTACTACCTAGCTCATTTACACATGCATACATACATACACACAAAAACACACACCACCACTACAACACCACCACCACCACCATACCACCACCATCACCACTACAACACCAGCATCACCGCCATCACCACCACACCACCACCACCACAACACCACAATCACTACCACACCACCACCCTCACCACCACAACACCAACATTACCACAATCACCACTATCATCACCACAACACCACCACCACCATCACCACTACAACACCAGCATCACCGCCATCACCACTATCACCACCACACCACCACCACCACAACACCACAATCACCACCATACCACCACCCTCACCACGACAACACCAACATCACCACCATCACCACTATCATCACCACAACACCACCATCACCACCACTACAACACCATCACCACCACCACCACAACAATATCACCACCACAATAACACCATCACCACCATCTCAACACTATCACCACCACAACCACACCACCATCACAACAACACCATCACCACCACTACCACAACACCACAATCACTACCACACCACCACAACACCAACATCACCACCATCACCACTATCATCACCACAACACCACCATCACCACCACACCATCACCACCACAATAACACCATCACCACCATCTCAACACTATCACTACAACAACAACACCATCACAACACTACCACCACCACCACCACAACAACAACACCATCACCACCACCACCACCACATCACCACTACCATCACCACCACAACACTACCAACACAACACCACCACCACAACACCACCATCACCACCACCATCACCACCACCATCACCACCACAACAAAACCAGTATTACCACAACACCATCACCACCACCACCACTATGGCAAGAATACACTATAACACTTACCCCAGTTTTTCTCCAAAGGGCCCTACAACCATTTATATTGGGGGAAATGGAACAGCCAGACATTGTGAAGTCTTTTTGGATGTAGGGTCCAAGTCAACATTGGTATCCAGAGATTGAGAGGCCCAAAACATCATCATGCCTCTCCTATCAAAGAAAGGGTACAGTGGGGGAGGTCAGGTAATAGATGGAGTTCTGTTCAAACAGTGGATCCCCAAGGTCCAGAGACCCACCAGGTGGCCATTTCTGTGGTCCTCAGGTATATAATCGAGAGTGATATATCTGGTAGATGAATAACCAACCCCACATTGGGTCCTTGGCCTTATTCTCCTTTCAGAAGATGGGAATGCCAAGAGCTGATGGTCTGTCAATGTAGGAGGCCAACCTCTCCATTTTCTTCCTTTCTCTCTTTCTTTCCATTGTGTGTGTGTGTGTGTGTGTGTGTGTGTGTGTGTGTGTGTGTTGCTGAGGATTGAACCCAGGGGCATTCTACCTTGGAGCTACACCCCCAGTCCTATTTTATTTTTTATTTGGAAACAGGGTCTTACTAAGTTTCTGAAAGCCTTGTTAAGTTGCTGAGGCTGGCTTTGAACCTGTGATCCTCCTGTCTCAGCCTCCCAAGTACTGAGATTGCAGGTGTGCACCACCACGCCCAGCTTCCATTTTCAACAATTCAACCTCTACTCTCTTGTTCAGCCTAGTTCTTCTTTATTGCCCTCTGTGATTCCAAATACCTTCCAGTCCTTCGGAGCCTCTCATCCCTTTGGCTTGCTTTGAATCAGGTGTCTATTTTATAGGCATTTTAGACTGAGGTTAAGTCAGTTCCTATTCTCTGGTCTACTTTATGACTTCCAAAACTTTGTTTCTCTCTGTGCAGTATCTTCCCTGGAGATCTGTTTGTTTGCATTTGTTCTTGAATTTCTGTAACTTTAAAATCTACTTATTATTTTAGCAGAGACTTGGAGAGAAAATAAACTCCCAATGCATCATATTTAACTAAGCATCCATTTTTCATGTACAGCAATTACTTCTCAGCCTCCCCAATTCATATTCTCATGCATCATTCTACAGGATTATTCTTGGAACCCACACCGGTTTGAAGGCTGTGCTATTTGTAATTAAGAAATCATTTTAAATGGCCAATAAATGGGTTCTATGTTCATATTATTTATCTGATTTTTAAATTTCTAAAAATTAAGTCGGAGAGTTAAATGTGGCTGGAATGTAAAGGCCTTCACATTTACGTTGGACCTTGAAACATGAATAATAGACAAGAGGTAACATTTATCTAGAGCTCATTATACGGTAGACACGATGGTAAGTGCTTTATATCCACCATGAAAGAGGAACAGTTATTAACCCTGTCTTACAGATGAGGAATCTGAAGCTCAGAAAGATTGTGTAACACGTCCAAGACAATTCAGCTAATAAATGATGAAGTAGACTTGAACACAGAGTCTGTCTCCAAAGTCAGTGATTTTTTTTTTGTACTAGGGATTCAACCCAGGGGGGTTATACCTTTAAGCCACAACCCCAGCCCTATTTTTATTTTAAAACGGTCTTGCTAAGTTGGTGAGGGTCTCGCTAAATTGCTGAGGCTGACCTCAAACCCGCGATCCTCCTGTCTCAGTTTCCCAAGTACTCGGATTACAGGCGCGTGCCACCACGTTGGGCCAAAGCCAATGATCTTATTATCATATCATACTGCATCCTAGGGAGAGAACTAGATGTCCAGGACTTTGGAAGCTCCATCGCATTATGTCATAATCGCTTATCACACTGTGTATTGGAGGCTGATTATTTGTATACTAGTCTTCCTCCTGTATGAGACTTGTGAGCTCCTTGAGGGTATTTACATATATGCCTCAATCCTTTTTTTGATTTACTTCAATGCAATACCCACCATAGAACAAGTATCCAGAAAAAAATGCATGATGAATAAATATTAGCTCCTGATTTCACACATTCGGAAGAAGAGCAATTTTGATGCAACATCTGCTTGTGGAGATGGGGCAAAGGGACTCATTTATTTTAGTACTTATGGGAAAGGGAACAGGAGGAGTTGCTTTGAACTTGTGGAGAAATTTATTCTTAACTTATGGTATGCCTAACTGGCACCTTTAAAAAAAATCATCAGTGTCTGGTTGAGTATTCAGAGAGTCTTGCTATAACTAGCCGTGAACCATGGCCAAAAAGGACAGCTCTATATTTAAAAACGGTGGTGGTTGCTGAGATGGGTAAAGGAGGAGGAAATGGAGGGAAGTAAGGTTTACAGTTCTGCAAATTACAGCTTGCGGCAGCACCACAATGCCTCTGCAACCTCAGCCAGAGGACAAGTCAGCCAGAGGACGGTTACTCACTCTGGTATCATTGGGTTGCATTTTTGATGTGATGAAAGACTTATATTTTGGCTTGTATTTCCTTATTAGCAATTATGCAAATAAGCAATATATCCTAAAGGGCAACTGCTGGGATAGCTCCCATCATGGGAGTACAGAGACCCAACCATAAAATTAGGGAACAAAAAATACAATTTAAGACCAAAAGTTTAGCTTGGTGCATGCCTGTAATTCCAGTACTTGGGAGTCTGAGACAGGAGGATCTCAAGTTCAAGGCCAGCCTTAGCAACTTAGTGAGAACCTGAGCAACTTAGCCAGACCCCGTTTCAGAATAAAAGTAAATAGGGCTGGGGGTAGAGCTCGGAGGCAGAATGTCCATTGGTTCAAACTCCACTACTCCCCTACCACATGCACCACCACCACCACCACAACAACAACGACAAAATACCCCAAACAGCAACAACAAAAACTCAAGAGTTTATGAGGCAAGGAAAACCCAGAATTAAATACTAAGCTCTAAGATATTCTACCTTTCCCCTTGCCCTTCAGAATTATTTACTTGTCAGCAGGAAAGTTTAGGATAGACATCTAGAAAACCCTTCTGATACTCTGAACACTTGGCTTACAACAAAATTTAAGATTTTCTTATTTGAGAACTTCTTTATTTTTTAATTTTTTGGCACTGGGGATTGAACCCAGGGGCATTCTACCTCCAAGCTCCACCCCCAGCCCTAGTTTTTATTCTTTATTTTGAAACAGGGTCTCGCTAAGTTGCGGAGGGCCTCACTAAGTAGCTGAGGCTGGCCACGAACCCGGATCCTCCAGTCTCAGCCTCCCAAGTACTGGGATTACAAGTGTGCGCCACCACGCATGCCCGGCATCTGAGAACTTTTAAAAGAAGACTTATTTCTTAGGGCATGTGGAAATATATGTGTTTCCACAAGACTTCTGTTCCTGATGCCAAAGCTGAGTGGCTGACCTTCATTAGGTTATTGGCTAAAGGAAGCTGTGTGAGTCAGTTTTCTGTGACTATAACAAAATGCCTGAGAAAATCAAGGCATAACGTTTATTTTGGCTCACAGTTTTGGAGGGTTCGGCCCATGGTCAATCGACCTATTGCTTTTAGGCCTCTGGTGTGTGTATACGGAGGATACCTGGTGGAGCAAACCTCTTTACCTCATGATGGTGAAGTGAAAGGAAGAGGAAGAGACTGGGGTCCCACAAAGTCCCCAGTGACCTAAACCTTTCACCAGGCCCCACCTCTTAAAGTTTCTACCATCTCCCAGTAGTGCCAAACTGGGGACCAAGCCTTTAACACATAGGCCTTTGGAAACATTGAAGATCCGAACTGTAGCAGAAGGTTAGTGGACTAACTATAACTTTATGTATGCATGTGAATAATTTCATGTATGCATGCGTATAACTGGATGTAAGTGTCTATATAGATATATAGATGCCTTTTGTCAGGATCATGGTCATTGTTGGGTCAGTCTTCTGGGATGTTTTTCAGTCTCTGGACTCCTAAGCCTTGCACTGATTGGATAGCACCTGGGCTTCAGTGAAGTCCCCTGCGAGTCCTTGGAAGCAGGGCCTCTGTGTGGCAGCAGATCTGAGTCTGTTCGGTCATACACAATTCTTGGACTGTACTTGGAAGACAACAGTAGTCACTGCAGAAGTTTAGGTGGGTGAGGGTTAGTTGCTCCTCAACATCACTACTAGGTCATTAGGAAAGCAAGTTTCAAAACAAATTCTGTCACATATACAAGTATTTATTAGCCGAACATCAATTAGTGAGAAAGTCCAAAATTGCCTGTGTATTTCTGTAAGTTTCCCGAAGGTCGGGTCTCTGAAACTACCTTGGAGGCTGGCACAGCACTCAAGAGAGAGCCAGGGTCTTTCACCCACAGGGCATTCATCAGACCGCTGGAAGTCTTCATAACCACCAGGGACACAAGACTGGGCAGGGGGCAAATCTGGAACTCCACCTTTAAGGGTAAAGGCTAAGTCTTTGTTTACTTCTTAAATCCTGCTCATGCAAGCTTGGAAAGAGTCTCTAAAATATTTCCAACCACTTCATACATTATGTATACTTTTAATTTCACCAGTGATTTCTACTATCTAACATTGATCATGGCAATTAACACTGTTAATAACCCCAGGGATTTGCTTCTGACATTCAGTACAGTTGGCTCTCTGTATCTGTGGGTTCTGAATCCAAGGATTCAATCAACCTCTAATAGAAAATGTTCAGAAAAAAAAAATTGCATCTGTACTGATCACGTACAGATGTTTAAAAAAATCATCCATTTCCCCTAAACAGTACCACTATTTACATAGCATTTATATCATAGTAGGTATTATAAGTAACCTAAAGATGATTTAAAGTGTATAGGAAGATGTACATCGGCTATATATGCAGATTCTATGTCATATTGTGTGAGGGACTTGATCATCCTTGGATTTCGGAGTCCATGGAAAGTACTGGAACCAATTCCCTGTGGATGTGGAGGCATAACTGCATGCTGATCCTCAAGGTGCAATTTGTTGATCTCAAGATACAAAAAAAAAAAGAGAGAGAGAGAGCAGAGAGTCACTGTTCCCTTCTGGAAGGTGGGCTGAATACCCCTGAAGTGATATACAATTAAGATACCATTGTTTGGCCAGGCATGGCAGCATACACCTGTAATCCCAGTACTTAGGAGGCTGAGACAGGTGGATCGCAGGTTTGAGACCAGCCTCAGTAACTTAGTGAAATTCAGCAACCTAGCAAGACTCTGTTTCAAAATATAAAATAGGGCCGGAGGTGTAGCTTGAAGGTAGAACGCACCTGGGTCCAATTCCCAGTACCACCACCACCACCAAAAAAAAAGATATTATTGTTTAATTTAGGAATATTTTAAAAGTAAATTATGATCCAGCTTAATATTGTCTTGTTTGCCAAGCACAGTAACTAGCCTAGAAGAGCTACTCAAAGTTTGCTGAACTGAATAGAATAGTTTGAAGTGCTTGCAAATTAGAATATGGTTATGCCAACTGGGTTACTTATTCATAGGCAGTTTTGGTGTTAAGATTTGATTTTTTTTTTTTTGGTACTGGAGATTGAACCCAGGGGCATTCTACCTCCAAGCTACACCCCCAGTCCTATTTTGTTTTTATTTGGAAACAGAGTCTTGCTAGGTTGCTGAGAGTCTCGCTACTTGCTGAGACTGTCCTTGAACCTGCGATCCTTCTGTCTCAGCCTATCCAAGTACTGGGATTACAAGTGTGCGCCACCATGCCTGGCTAAGATTTGATTATTGTGACTCGTGGGTTGACTCTGATCTTCCAGTTCTCTTGGGGCATTCTGGAGAAAGCCCTTGGTTGGCTTCAGGCCCCTGATGAGAGTTTTGTTGTGCTTCCTTTGGGGAGACCCTGGGAGGCCATTCATTCACTGGTAGACTTTGTCAACAAATACTTTGAAGTGATGGTTTAAATTGCATAGTAATGGGGATTGCTTAAATATTTGTAGGTAATATGATTGATTGTAGAACAGTGAGCTATTTGGGGGTGGAGTAGTATCTATACACTACTGAGAAACAGGTCAAATCATCCCTACTTGCTGTCTTCTAAATTGGTTTGGCAATCCCGAAGTGGGCACCGCAAAGCTCCTGATGTTTCAAAGACACTGCTGACCACGATATTTGCCCTTTTCTGGACAAAGCCAGGTGAAAGAGCTAAGCAAGCTGGGCGTGGTGGCGCACGCTTGTAATCCCAGTACTTGGGAGGCTGAGACAGGAGGATCACAGGTTCGCGGCCAGCCTCAGCTACTTAGTGAGGCCCTCCGCAACTTAGTGAGACCCTGTTTCAAAAAAAAGAATAAAAAATAGGGCTGGGGGTGTAGCTCGGAGGTAGAATGCCCCTGGGTTCAATCCCAATACCACACACATACACACACACACACACACACACACACACACACACACACACACACAAAGACAGAGCTAAGCAAGAGGCATCCCAAACCTCCCACCACAGCCACCAGCTGATCATAGAAGCTACACATAGATCACTCTCAGCCTCAACAAAGCAGTGAAGCGCCCCGGCTCTCAAGGGCTAGCTTGGGGTGCAGAGTAATGGAAAATGATGGAATTCTTTTAAAAACTATCTTAATTTGAAATTCCTTTCAAAAAATATTCACAGCCATGGGGTGGGAACTGGGAGAGGGCTAATGAGTGCTGTGTGCATGTATGCTTCTACCACCCTGAAGCTCATCAAGATGTGTGATTACAATGCACCAATAAATAATAAATAAATAAATATTCACAGCCAGGTATGGTGGCACACACCTATAATTCCAGTATTTGGGAGGCTGAAGCAGGAGAATTGCACGTTCGAGGCCAGCCTCAGCAACTTAGGGAGACCCTCAGCAACCTAGTGAGACCCTATTTCAAAATAAAAAGGACTGGGGGTGTAGCTTGGAGGCAAAATGCCCCTGGGTTCAATCCCTAGTACCAAAAAAAAAAAAAAAGGTCACAAAGTCATGAGCTATTTGCAGCCATTTCTTATTTCCTAACTCACTGTTGGTTGAACACCTCACTGTTAAGATGAACAATGTCTCTTTAATTAAACAGGCTGTTGGTGATAAGTATCGATTCCATTTGCCTCCTCTTCACCCTGGAACACATATTTTCCTTCCCACACCCCTATCCCTGGAAAAAAAAAAACGTGTGACTGCACCTGCACCGATATGTTATCAGGTGTTCCCAGCTAAGGAATGTTTGGTTTGCAGCTTAGAGAGTCCCTTTGTGCCTTGGCCCTGAGTCAGAAGAAAGCACGCTCTTCTGAGCTTTGATCGCTCGCAGTCTGTGGCTTACGTGAATAACATATGTGCTTGCTCAATGTCCTGATTTTGCCAACAAAACACCCACAATCTCAATGATATTTTCAGCCCCTTGTATCGTATCCTGATGTCTATTTATATTGACATCCGGACATTTCAGTTTCACTCCTGGCACAGAAATGACATGTTTGTGCCTAATTATTAGTGTGATAATGTAATTCAGTCTCTCTCCAGACAAAACTCCTTACTGCCAGTCACAGCTCAAATATTTCCTTTCTGAAAGGTTTTTCTGATAATTGTCTTCGGCTTCTAAGAAACCATCCATTTAATAGTGTGTGATCTGGGAAGATTTTGAAGAACAGGGGCCACTCGCTCCTCTTTAAAGCAAAATGTTCATACCAGTTGTCAGATTATGTGCTTTATTATTCACGGGACCAACACACTTGACATATATTCTTGGTCTGGCTATTAAGGGCTTATTGTGGGATCATATTTATATTACCTGAGAACATGTAAAAGAAGCTCTACAATATTCTAAAAATATTCATTTGCCTCTGCTTTTAGGTGGGAGCTTGGGATAGGAGTAGAGGGAAATGTGCACACCAGGCTATAGTTCAGCACAACCCCATGATAACACACCCCAGGACAATGTGAATGTGGTTATAATCTAGTTAGGATCTATCTTCTATCCAGTCCCTGTTCTCAAGCAGTAAATGTCCTCAGGTTCTGGGAAGGGGCTGGCACTGGGAGCGGAGCATGAAGGTTGATGGGGAACCAGCAAATAATGCCAACTGGGAAATAGGGGTCTGCAGCCTTCCGCCGGGCCAGTCTTTCAGGTTGAGTTGTTGGAACGGCTTCCATCAGAGCCAGAGATTTTGGGAGTCACTCTTGCTGCCCTGAAGTCCAAGCCAACCAAGAGGCAGAATCATCCCCACCAACATTTAGTCTGGTGGTGGGAGAAGGAGGAAAGAATGTTATCAGATGGCTTCACATACCGCAGAGGCCTGGATGGATTTGGATCACACATAGTATAAAGTCCCTGGGATAACTCTAAGCTGGCAGAATAGGTCATTCGAAGTGCAAGGCGAGTTGGGCATTATTTTGGCAAAGGAATATGACCAGAACTTTGATGTTTGAAGTAGGATGCCGCCACTGCACAGCGAGATGGGGACTCCTCTGGCAGAGCCCCTCTGGGGCCACGTTGCATTCTGAAAAGTGACCCTGTCCAGGAACTGAAAGAGTCGAGTCCCTGAGGTCCTCAGGATAGGGAACCTCAGGGCAGAGGATCGTGTATGGGGAGCTGTGTGTGGGCCGTGGCCTTTTCCAACCAAGAACTGCCATGAAATGCGTGGCTTTGGTGCCTGTGGTAGAAATGGGTGGATGGCGCCTCCACGGTGAGCACCAGCCCTGGAGGCGGTTGAGAGGGTCTGGGCTCTTCATTAACTACACTTTGCCCAGAGGGCTTGTCACAGCGTTCTGAGACCCCGTCACCCAGGTCGTCTCTGGAGACAGAACTTGTGAAGCCTCAGTGCCCTGAAGCCAGAGAGAAGTAAAAACGGTTATTTTATTTTATTTTATTTTATTTTTGTTACTGGTGATTGAATCTAGGTGTTTTCTACCTTTGAGCTACACTCCCATCCCTTTTTAAAAAATGTTTGAAACGGTCTCGCTAAGTTGCTGAGGCTGGCCTCCAACCTGCGATCCTCCTGTTTCAGCCTCCCAAGTACTGGGATTACAGGTGTACACCACCACGCCTGGCTAGTGAAATAAAAGAGTTTAAAACAGATGGGCCTGGACCCGTGTGACTAGGAGTCCATCCATTGAAAGTAACGCTGAGGAGAGGCAGCCCACATCCCTAGGGCAGAGGCCACCCAGATCTGTAGCCACTACAACAATCAAGGGCTGTCCCAGCACTGCCTTTTGGCTGTGGCTGTCCGAGATGCGCATCCACTCAGCAGTGAAGACCCCTGTCCCAAGCCATTGATGTCTCTTCCGCTTGACTTTCCTGAAGTCGCTCCTGTGCACTGTGGGACCTTTGAGCGCCCAGTAGAAAGGTTTATTAGAGGAAGAAAAATGGATGTCAGTGCGCAATCATCATTATGGGGAAGTTGGAGCGTTGCACTTACAGAATGGATGAGGACGAGTTCATTCTCCCCTACAGTGGGCTGAGGGTCTCTGTAGTTCCACATTGGGAAAAACCACGAAAAGCAAGAGCCAGAGACTAGACCATGCTAAGGCCCCACTCACCTGTGGTAGCATGTGTACATACACTACTTCTGGTTTCATAATTCTTAAGCTAATAAGCAGAAAATTCCCAAATGAATTAAGGTTGGGATAAACAAAAGGCCAAAGAATAATTTCTTTCAGAGAGCAGCCCCAGAGCAAGGTACATCAGCCTGAAGTTCAAGCCCATGCAAGACAGCGATGCCAGTGGCAGAAAGAGACACTTCCTCACTGGCGAAACCTTCAGGGTGTCCCTGACTCATGTGTAGCTTTGTCATTAGAAGAGGTCAGTGTAAGTTAAGGTGATGGAATGTCTGTGACCTACTGACCTTGTTTTAACATTAGAGTCAGCCTTGAGCCAGAAAATGGTGATTCCTTCCCTATGATTCATATGTTACCTAGAAGCCTCTGGTTTCCTGGAATTCTTTTAAAATTCTATTTTTTTTCAGCAGTAACTATTAAACACTACAATCCTGGGTAACACATTTCCTCTGCAGAGGATGGAATTCGTCCTCTAAGTACAATAATGAAGCTATTTGGTTTTTAGTGCCTCCTGCCTCAAATAGCAAGGACCCAGGTTATTTCTAAATTACATCAACTATAGTGATAGTAATGTTAATTTTATAGATTTTTTGGTTTACAATTTTTTGCATTATTATTGTTGTTGTTATAGCTGCTATTCATTCAGTAAGTATTTTTTGAATACTTATTATGTTTAAGTACTTGGCTGCCATGGATTGTCATTGAACAAGGTGCTATACAGACATGTCAAATTCTCGTCGGGCATGGTGGCGCACACTTGAAATCCCAGTACTTTGGGAGGTGGAGACCGGAGGATCCAGGTTCGCGGCCGGCCTCAGCTCTCTCGCTTTCTCTCCCTGTCTCTCTCTCTCTCTCTCTTTCTCTCTCTCTCTCTCTCTCTCCTTAGTGAGGCCCTCTGCAACTTCGTGAGACCCGGTTTCAAAATAAAGTATAAAAAATAGGGCCGGGGGTGTAGCGCGGAGGTAGAACGCCCCTGTGTTCAATCCCCGGTACCGCAAAAAAAAAAAAAAATTCTCATGACAATACTGAAAAATGGTTTTTTTTTACTATCATTTCATATAAAAAAAGTTGAAAGTCAAAGAGTTTAAGTAACTTGCCAGCATCAGACAGCTCATAGAAAAGTAAGTAGGCTCGTATTTTCTGATTGTGTAGCACTTATTGCTAGACTAGAACAAATCTTCTTTCTTTTCCTGTTAATCTATGAAAATTATTCATCATTGCTGGGCGTGGTGGCGCACGCTTGTAATCCCGGTACTTGGGAGGCAGAGACCGGAGGATCCCAGTTCGTGGCCAGCCTCAGCTACTTAGTGAGGCCCTCCGCAACTTCGTGAGACCCGGTTTCAAAATGAAGGTGACCTAACTGAGGGAGTTGGGCGGGGAGTGGAGGGAAACACACTATAGCACATGATGTACATACACAAAACTATAAGACTCAATCACTATCTGGAGCATGAAACGGGAGGGAAGAGGGAGGGAATAAGGTGGGATTGGAGGGAGGGCTAAATGTACAATGTGTGCATGTATGATGTTCATACCCTGACATATATCAAAATGTATAATTACAATTTACAATGCACCAATAAATGAACATAAAAAGTTAAAAAAAATAAAAAATAAATAAAAATACATGGCAGTTAAAAAAAAATAGGGCCGGGGGTGTAGCTCAGAGGTAAAATGCCCCTCGGTTCAATCCCCGGTACCGCAAAAAAAAAAAAAAATTATTCATCATTATTCTCTATCAGTTCTCACTGCTAACAGTAGCTTGTCCTGCTGGTCAATATTTAATTTTCTTGTATTTATTTTGTAGGCAAAGCAATTTTGATACTCACATGCTTCATTATCTCTCTTACTCCAGGGAAGTTTCAGGGAAAGCCAATCCAACCTTCAGGGAGGAAACACAGGGTGGAGAACTGGGAAGGGCTGGTCAGGGTACTTGGGAAACTTAGTGGCAGAATCAAACTCCCGAATAAATATTCACTACTGTCTTTTGTACTGGGGATTGAACCCAGGAGCATTCTACCTCCCAGCTACACCCCCCCAGCAGTTTTTATGTTTTATTTTGAAATAGAGTATCACTAAGGTGCTGAGGGTCTTACTAAATTGTTGAGGTTGGTCTCGAACCTGTGATCTTCCTGTCTCAACCTCCCATGTACTGGGAGTACAGGCGTGCACCACCATGCCAGGCCTAACTGCTATCCTTGAAACAAATTCCTAGAATAGCTAGTTCTATTGCCAAGCACCGTTCTAGAAGCATATTTTGAAGGCTCACATAATTTTAAACATGCCATTTAAGGTTGCCCAGGGATCTACCCCATTTAGTGTGATAATCAAGACTTGACTATAGGTGAGAGTGCACAGCTCCCCGTGACTCGTTAGGATGCTGGGAACACAGAGAGTGGGACAGCATATGAAAATACTAGGCCTGCAGGATAGTTCCCA